>PVIU01035011.1:0-10759 GCA_004026605.1 Ondatra zibethicus | reverse complement strand
GGCTAGCTTATACCCGAAATAATTACACGGAAACTGTATTCATTGAAATACTGCCTGGCCCATTAGCTCTAGCCTCTTATTGGCTAACTCTCACATATTTGTTTAACCCATTTCTAATAATCTGTGTGTCACCACGAGCCATGGCTTACCGGGAAAGATTCAGCGTGTGTGACCTGGCAGGCTTCATTGCGGCAGCTCTCTCTAACTCTGTCTCCTTCCCAGCATTCTGTTCTCTTTATCCTGTCTATCTAAGTCCTGCCCTATCAGAAGGCCAAGGCAGTTTCTTTATTAACCAATAAAAGCAACCCAAATACAGAAGGACCCTCCTACACCATACACACATCAAAAAATAGGAAATAAATGCAATCAAAATTCAGGGGCCTTCAACATCAATAAAATTACTACAAATCCAGTGGCATGGGGCATGAAGAGACATCCTTCTAAAGTTAAGGATAAGTTATTGTACCTGGACCCCTCGGCCACCATGAAAGATGCACAAATCTTAGTGTATTCTGGAGGCAATACATTTCTTATTTGACTATGTTACTCCTGTCAATGTACCAAGTGACTCAGAAAGTTGTTAGCTTTGAGTGGAGTCTGGAATGCAAGAAGACTCTTCAAGACTGCTGTGTAGGCTGCTCTACCAATTGGACCATATGATGCAGCAGACAAGATGGTACTTGAGGTGTTGCTGGCAAATAGAAATGTTGTTTGCGCCTTTGTCAGGCTTCTATATGTGAGGCACGGGGGAGAGTATTGTGAATTTGAAGCAAGGCTCTACCATCACCTATAGACAACTATTTTCTTTTTGAGAAGCAGCTTTTGGCCTGCTATTTGGCCTTAGTAGAAACTGAGCATAATACGAGCTGAGCTACCCAACATGAGCTAGGTATTATCTAGCCCAGCAAGTCACAATGTAGGATGGTCACAGCAGCAATGCATTATCAAATGAAAGCAGTATAAATGGGATTGGACCAGAGCAGGTCCTGAGGGCACAAGCAAATTGCATAAAGGAATTTCCCAAATGCTTTTGTTTTCTATTCCAGTTACAATTTTTTCTTCTCCCAAGCATTCACCCATTGACTCGCGGTATCTGCCCTATGATCAGATCACAGAGGAAGAAATGGTTAGTGCCCGATTTGCCCATATTCTGCACACTATACCAGTGCCACTCAGATGTAGACAGCTACCACATTGCAACTCGTTTCTGGGATAACCCTGAAATACACTGGTGAGATGAGCTCTTCACAATGGTGAGAAATTCCAACAACATACAAACTTTGCTCAAAGGAGAACTGCCCAGATACATGATTGTTTACTGATTAACAGCCTTCAGCCAATGGATTGGCTGGATGGACAGATATTTGAAAAGATCATGATTGGAAAACTGATGAGAAAGAAACTTTGGGAAAAAGTATGTGGCTATGCCTCTTCGACTGGCAAAGGATGTGAAAATACTTGTATCTCATGTAAATGCCGATCAAACAGTGTCAAACAGGAGTTCAACAGTCATGTAGATAGGATGACCCTTTCTGTGTGTGCTCAACCTCTTTCCCTCACCTTCCAATGGGTCCATGAACAAATGGAAATTGAAGTTTATACACATGCCTAAAGTAGCCAATTATTATAAATGTAGCAATTTTGATGCTTCATTGAAATATTCATGTTATCTAAAGGTTTTGTTGATATACATTTGGTTGGGTGTAGTTGTTTTTCATTTATCATCTCTACCTCCTTAATTATTATTTGTTTTCTCTTTTTGTGGACGTTTAGACTGTTTCTATATTTGAAAGAAGAAAACTTTTTGAGTTTTTTCATCATGATATAATTAGGATGTTCATCCCCATAGCTTGTCTGCAGTTTCTAACAATCTATCTTGTCTGGAATGCTGTTCACGGCCACAATGCCTGAATGAAATCAGAAAAAGGTTACATTAACCTGGCTTTTAAAAGTGAATACTCTAGATTCCATTCCTTCTGTGATAATAGAATGTGGTATACCTGACAACAAGGAGCAGAGCAAAAATGAGTGGGGTAGAAGAATGGGAGAGAAAACTCAAGCGAGCAGGAACATTCCTCCTGTAATTGGCCTACTTCTTTTCCTCTTGGTAACAATGGAATCTCAGAAACTGGGATTCAGCCACTCTTCTGCTGTTCCTTCATCTTTCTCTTTTCAAATATCCTATAGTTGGCTTCATGACTTCAGAGCTGTTTTTTAACCTTGGAAGTTTTCAATCCCCAACTGAGAAATTCTGATGCCCTGTTGAATTGTCTTACTAAAATGTACAAAAAGCTTGCAGAGTTCAACCCTTCAGGCTTAAAAATTGCCCAAGGAAGAATGGACTGCATTAATCGTATATGAATTTCTAGGTGACCAGTTTAACTTACTTCTTAGGTCATTTCATGTGATTTTGACAGCTTGAGTATTATCACCTGATTATTAATCACTATCAATTTAAATGTCAGCTGTATGGTGCTAATCACAACATGCCACTATGGGTATTCACATGGGCTGCATGAACACGCTAGTGAAGCAGGCTTTGAACTTCAAAGTTGCTTTAGATAAAATGTAATCTGAGGGTCATAATCTGTGCATTTGTGGTGTTGTCCTGATTTCATTGAAAAGATTATTGTATGTGATAGCATATTAAACAGTGAGGCTTCTATGATGGTTGAGCAATTTATAAGGATATATTTTTTAATTTTAAAACTTTTTCAAGTAATATTTAAGGAATACTAAGACATTAAGTGTTTGGGTTTTCCAACCTGATTTACAACTCTGAATATTCCCTCCATCTTTATTTGCCATAGTCTACTCATAGTTGTGCACAAATGTACTCAGCTGTTTAAACTCAAGATCAAATAATACTGTGCATGTGAAAAAATCCACGGCAAATAAAAATTACATGAACATACTTCCACTCCTTAAATTCATTGTATATTTGTATAACTAATATCTTCAACTTTTACGAGCACGTAGCAAATGTGAATATTTGTTAGTTTGACCTTTTTGATATAAAATTTCATCTATATGTAGCAAAGTAAAGACACTTTTATACTTAATTCAATAAATCAGAATCTTTCTTACTTACACTAATAAAATCTAAACAATAAAAGGAAGCAGAAGAATCCATGTTCTATACTCAGAACTCAAGTAAACAAAGTGTAATGGCATCGCATTTGTGTTTTAATAAATAAAGCTTGCCTGGGGGTGGGGAAAGTAAAACAGCCACACTGGCCAGCCTTACAGACCAGGCAGCAATGGCACACACCTTTAATCCCAGTAGACACACTAACTTGCCATAGAAACCATGCAGCAGTGCTGCATGCCTTTAATCCCAGAACTAGAGAGGATTGTAAAATGGGAGGAGACAGCTCTCAGGCAAAGTCTCATTCTGAGATCCCTGGAGGCAGGATGGCCATTTCAGACTGAGGAAGAAGTAAGAGCCAGTGACTGGCTGTTTTGCTTTTCTGACCTTTAGATTGAACCCCAATCTCTCTCTCTCTGAGTTTTTATTAATCGTGCATCAACAAAGTTATTGTGAGAGAAAGTATCTAAAATTCTAGTATTGGTGATGGAGAAGCATTCACTAGCCAGCAGCCTAGTCCAGTCAGCAAATTCAAGGCTAGCGAAAACTACATCTTAAAAACAAAAGTGATTGTTGATGAAGAATTATACCCAATGTTGTCCTCTGGTCTCCTCATGCTTGTGCTCACATGTGCACCCCACCACATACATCTGCACACAAACATATGCATCCACATGCACATACAATAAAAACAGATTTAGATCTCAAAACAAAGGTATCAAGCCGTAATTTGTAAATTTTTAAGTTTTTCCGCCAAGAACAGAAATTGAATTTAATTGTATTTTGATCCACAACCACTACTGATATATGTGACTTTATTTACATATGTGAATTTATTATAAATTTTTATTAATCTCCAAATTATTCTCTTTGGTATAGATCCAGTTTTCTTTCCTCACCTGAAAAGAGTAGCCCTTTTTAAAACTCTTCCATAGAAGAGGTAGAAATGAAGGAAGACATTGGGAGATATCAATAGCAATAGTATCACTATACTGAAAAGATGAACCCCATATAACACTTTTTATTTCCTTGGAGGATACCTAAAGTTGATGCAAATTTACAAATAAAGTAGAGGTAAATAAGATAACCAAGAAAATGAACATTTTGGATACATTTTCTTTTAAAATTTCTAGGATGAAAAATCTTGTTCATGGGATGACAGGTAACTACTAAGCAGTGTTAGTAGAGGGTGAGTCATGTGTATTATGAACTTGATAACAATGATGAGACTCTTTGTAAATAAGCATTGGAATTGTTAAGTGACCTATTCTAAGAGGTGTTGTGAATCTTATGTACCCCAAATTAACATGAAATTTCTATTTGGATAAGAACATTAGAAGACATCAAAGAAAGTTTACAAGATAACTCTCATGTACTAAGGACTTGGATCATATCTTAGTTATTTGTGGGGTATGTCTGTATGTATACATGTGTGTTGTGTGTCTCTTTGTGTATATATGTGTGTTGTTTATCTCTGTGTGTACATATAGGTGTATATGCAGGTCACAGGTTGATATCAAGTGATTTGCTCAATCAATCTCTATTTTTACTTCTTGATCTAGGGACTCTTGCTGAGGACTTTGAGTACTTAAGTTGCTAATTTAGCTAGCTGTTTGTCTTGATTATTTTGTTCTGTGGTCCTCATGGATGTGAGATTTATCATCAGTTTCCTTAGGTTAAGGATCCCCATTTGGTCTTCATGCTTATAGGTCAAGAAATTAATCCACAGAAACATCTTTCTAGACATCATAATTTCTTACATTTGAAGGATTGTGAAAATGTCCTTAAAATGATTAGCCTCCAGTTTGTTTAGTTTTCACAATTTGAAATGTAGTAAAAAATATCCCCCAAATCCAAATATTGTGAAATAGTAAGTACATTTATGACTATCTATACAAATTAATGTAGTCACTAAGTAGTGGTATCTTTCTCATTATTCTTCTGATCTCTCTAATTTATAATAGTTCAGCTTTTATTAAAGCATAGTACTAACTACTCGAAATTCTGCTACAAAAATAAGTGTTCTCCTAGGTTCTATTAAGCATAATAATTACATTTCTGTTTTTTAAATTGTTTGAATACCTGTTGAGTTATGAAAAAGAAAAAAAACTAATTGCAACAGGTTTATGAACTTTGTGGAGTACTGGAAAATCATACATTAAATATTTAATGGAAAAATTAAACTAGTTATATAGAATGACAAAAATCTGAGTCTTGAAACAAACAGGGCTAGAATTTATACCCTGTGTTGTTATCTGAACATGCACTTGCTATGAGATTCTCTGAGAGCATAAAATATCTTTTATGTTCTGTTGTTTACCTGTATGACTTACAGGACTGGTTACACTGTATTGTAAAATTAGTGATGTGTGTAGGTAGCAGATTGGCCACCTGGAAAACCTATTTGAACTTAGTGAGAAAAACAAACCAATTTGTGAACATGGCTTGATATACAAAGCACTATAGAAAAGCTCCCACATCTAGGGTAGACAACAATGTGTAGTTCTAATACTATAAAACCAAGTCAGATATTGTTGATTGTTAACTGTTGTTTTTATTTCACACAATGCATCCTCAAGAGAAAGTTTCAATGTCTACATTTCTGTTCCCATGCTAAGTGGTGCATCTCCTATTTAGGTATTTGGGCATATATTTTGCTTTTTAATAATCCTCAACCATCTATGACACTAATTTGGGAAATGAAAACTGTAATAAGAACTATACTGACTGATCTAGTTCCTTGAATGGGTAAGAGGATAATGAAAATGGAAGCAAACAATGTATGATCTGGAATTGCTATTCAGGAATTTATGTTCAGTACATTTATACATCAGTCAGATACTAAAGTGTTTTGACATGAAAAGTTGTGGGATAGAAGGGACATTTTAGAAAATTGTCTAGCATCAGTGTGCAGAATTGATTAGGACATAAGAAAGATGTAAATACATAAAGACTAGTTGGGAGACCATGCTCAAAACCAGTTAAAAGTATAACTTGTATATATAATTTCCAGCTTTCTGTATTACATTAAAGTTTGTACCACTTTTATGTTGTATAACTATTTGTCTCTCACAATCTCAAATTTAAATATTTTTCTCTCATAAAATTACTTGAAAACATGACTTTCCAAGTGTTAAAACACTCACTGTAAGTGTTGCGAGACAAAGGAAAATATGCTATAATAATATAATTACTCACTTTTAAAGAGCATGTAAGCTAAAGTGTGGCTCATTAATAATAGACTAGAGAAAAATCCCCTGGCAGTCTAATCTAACTTGAAAAAATACCAACAATTTATCTATGAGCATAAATTAGTTCTTTACCAGATGTCAGCTAAATTGATTCCAGGAAAGAATTGACTTGATGGAATTTCACTGTCAGATTGCAATGATATTTTGAATTTGGGTTTTAGTCCTCATCATGTATGCTTAAAGTTTGAAATTTAGAAGGCCAATACTTCAAATCATATTCTGTTATGAATGTACCACAGAGTAATGTGGTAATCATGAGAATATGTCACAAGATCTTCAAAATCATCAATTTTGCCATTTAGAAAACAGTGTAAGCGATAATTTTTTATATTCCAGATTACAAATCTGATAACTCTTGTTTATCTTGTCTATACTGTCTGGGACACTTGCATCCCAGGTGCTTACCTAAGAGTTAAATGAGTACTCCTGGATGGATATATGAAGGTAAAACAGGAGTGTAACTATAAACCCCATGCTAGTAGGAACCACATATAATTCGGTCACTGCTGTGCCCTCAGCACCTAACATAGTATTCTAACTGATTAACCTAGTAACCTTTTGGAGAAAGTCAACAATCTAGTTAACTAACAGGAAACTGAATCCAAGTTTAGAACTCAGTTGTGGGTGAAGAACCCTTAATAATATCTTTTGGTCAGTGTTCTATTACTATGAAGAGACATAATGATCACAGCAACACTTTATAAAGGAAATCATTTATTTTGGGAGTGATTACAGTTTCAGAGATTTAGTCCATTGTCATCATGGCAGGAAGCATGGCACCATGCAGGCAGAAACAATGCTAGGGAAATGGTTGATAGCTCTATATCTGGATATAAAGGCAGCATGAAGAGAAAGTCACTGGGCCTGGCTTTGGCTTCTGAAACCTCATAGCCCACCCCTAGTGACATACTTCCTCCAACAAAGCTACACCTACTCCAAAAAGGCCACACCTCCTAGTTCTTCTAAATAGTGCCACTACCTAATGACTAAGCATTCAAATATATGAGTCTGTGAAGGAAGCAATTATTCAAAGTAATTTATTTTTTCATATTGATAAACAAAATGTAATCATTAATACAAACAATTTCAGCTCCATAGTAGCAATTGGCTGTAAACAGTGACTGCTAGCTCATTTTCTGGCTGCCCAATCCAAATATTCACACAGAAACTATATTAATTATACCACTGCTTGGCTAATAGTTTAGGCTTCTTGCTAGCTAGCTCTTAATATCTTAAATTAACCCATTTCTATTATTCTGTGTATCTCCACAAGGCCATGGCTTACTGGGTAAAGTTCTGGTGTCTGTCTTCTTCAGCAGCTACATGGCATCTCTCTGACTCTTCCTACTCTCTTTCTATATCACTGTTCAGATTTATCACCTGGCTTTGCTCTGCTAAGCCATTGGCAGAAACAGCTTTACTCATTAAATAATGGTAATAAAAAATATTCACAGCAAACAGAGGGGAGATCCCACATCAATTGGCTGCTATTCAGATTTATCACAAATGTTGCAAAAGCATATCAAGGCATTGATAGATTTGTTTTTTGGTAAGAATCAGTATATTGGTTCCCAGATTGCAATCTACATTTTTATTTATATGAAAGAAGATACACGGGAGCTCTATGAGACATTTTACAAGAGGACCAACACCAATCATGAAGATACTACCATTAGGGCCTAAATACTTCCCTCGTGTCTCAAATCTGAATAAAGCTACCTTTGGAGTTAGGATTTTAAAATCAAATTTTGAAGGGATATAAACATTGGATTTATGATATAAATGTAGTAACTATTGTATCTAAGAAACAAATCTCTTAGAATTATTACATGTGTTCTTAAACATCTTATAACTCCAGGCAAATCCACATCTGGGTTTACCATAGGGAAGACAGATGATACACAAAACATCCAAAATCATAAGATATAAAGTTTTTAGGCATTTATTTTAGTGTGAATGATGAATTGTCCTAAGACTAGGATAGGAAGGGGTGGCATCAGCAGCAGTTAGCATTTGTAGAATGTTGACAATATGGAAAATGCCATATCATATATTTTGCAAATGTAATTTTTAGAATTATTATAACAGATGGTATTTATTATTATCATCATTCCACAGATGAGATGATGAAAAAAAATAAGGATTTTTACTAACTGTCCCAAGATATCAGAAAAAAAAATGTTGAGGAGTTTGAATGTCAAATTAGGAGTTTGGATTCAAATTCTTAACTCTGAATTTCTTCCCAATCTTGCACTTTTCAGAAATAATTTTCTTAAAGCTTAAGGACCACAATGCTATATGAAATCAGCATGCCAAAATTTATGGTTAACAACTACTCTTTATTGTGGCACTGAAATTCCTACTGAAAATTTTATCCATGAGTTTTAAGACATATAGTTAATATATGTGCATTACATTACTTCCTTGTGGCTGTAATTAACATCATTGCTCTTGTTGGAGGCTTGATGTTTTATTTTTTTCTCCAGTCTATATTATCTTGACCTAATCTAAATTTTAGTAACATTAATTATATTTCTCTTATTTAAAAAAAAGTATTTTGTATGTGAATGAGTATTTTGCCTCTGTGTGTATGTCTGTGTGTGTGTGTGTGTGTGTGTGTGTGTGTGTGTGTGTGTGTGTGAGTGACACATTTGTGGCAGGTGCTCACAGTGTCCAGAAGAGGGCACCAAATCTCATGGAACTGGAGTCATAGAATGTCAGATGCCATATGGGATCTAGAAACCTAATCTGGATCCTGTGCAAGAACAGCAAGTGATTTTATACTGAACTATTACTCGTCTTCAAACTTCTCTTTTTGAAAAAAAAATCACTATGCATTATACTTGAATTGTTACTAGGAAAGTGTAATAGTTAGCATTGACTGAAAACATGACAGGCTCTAGAATTTTCTAGGATACCTAAGAGAAAAACTTTGGACATGCCTGTGAGGTATATTGTTATTAGGTTAACTCAGGTAGGAAGACCCACCTTAAAATCAGGAGATCCCTTGGCTAGATTCCTGAACTGAATAAAAAGGAGAAAGCTTGTTAAGCAGCTCTTGTTTCTAGACTGTGTCATAATGTGACCAGCTGTTTCTCACTATAAGAGAATATACCTTTGAAATATTAGCCAAATTAAACTCTTCTTTTCATATATATGTATACACACACACCAAAAACACATATGTATATATTCCATAGCAAGGACATAAGCGACTAAGACAGAATGTATGATTGAAGTCAAGGAACTATTGCTGTTTCTATTCTTGGTCAATTGTTATACGATTTTTTACTTTAAGCAATTAAAACAAAGCTCAAAATACCTTAAATTAATATATGTTCACTTGTCTTTAGCTACTTAATATAAAGTAAGTATGAGAGTCCCCTCTATGTGCTGTGATTATCATAAATGAATAAAGAAACTGCCTTGGCCTGTTGAAAGGGCAGAATTTATGTAGGCAGAACTGAATGCTGGGATGAAGAAGGACAGAGTGAGAGAGAAGCTATGGATTCTCTGACTTAGACAGACTCCATTTAGAATCTTTGCCGGTAAGCCACTGCCATGTGGCGATATGTAGATTAATAGAAATGGGTTAAATTAATATAAGAGTTAGCCAATAAAAAGCTAGAGCTAATGGGCCAAGCAGTGTTTTAATTAATATGGTTTCTGTGTGGTTATTTCGGGGCTAAGCTAGGCAGACAGCCAGGAGGAACAAGTAGTTCTCTGCAACACAATTATATCACTGGAACTTTATTACAAGTAAATAGTATTTCTTTAAAATATACTATATACAAATGTGATCCCAGTACTGAGAATAGGAAGTAGTCATGTGTTCCCATTCCTAACCAAGAAGTTATCTCCAATTGACATCATCTTGCAAAGAAAAAAATTAGTTATCTCCAATGGAGTTTCATTGGGTATAGTAATATACACCACTTTTAAGGATGGCCTCATGCTTAGTAGTAAATGGCCAACAGAATATGAATTCAATGTTATTTTTGTACACTTTTTATCTCATATTACTTTGTGCATTTTTGTTAACTTGTCTTTTGCTTGTATCTTACTTATCCTTTCTGATTTTGTGAGTTTTGTTTGTGAATGTATCTTTCCTGTGCTTCTGTTTTTTGGTTTATTTATTTATTTGTTTGAGTGTTTTAAGACAGGGTCTCACTATGTAGCTCTGGCTATCCTGGCACTTACTATGTATACCAAACTGCCCTCATAGAGATCTACCTGCCTCTGCCTCCCAAGTGCTGGGATTAAAGGCATGCTTCTTCTTCTTCTTCTTCTTCTTCTTCTTCTTCTTCTTCTTCTTCTTCTTCTTCTTCTTCTTCTTCTTCTTCTTCTTCTTCTCTTCTTCTTCTTCTTCTCCTCTTCTTCTTCTTCTTCTTCTTCTTCTTCTTCTTCTTCTTCTTCTTCT
>PVIU01035010.1:0-10755 GCA_004026605.1 Ondatra zibethicus | reverse complement strand
GACCCACAGATTCACTGTGTCCTACAAACATCCCCAATTACTCTCAGGTTCTATAAAGGTATTGCCAGGTCTTCACTGGGTCTGAGAATTGTCTCCTTGTTCTCACTATGGCCTAAAACTTTCTGCAGATTCTCCCTCATGGCCAAGGCCCTCTCCAGTTTCTACCTGGGATCCAAGCCTCCTACAGAGGCTCTTCAGGTTTTTTATCTTCCCCAGATACTCAATGGAGCCTAAAACCTTCGACAGATTTTCACTGGAACTTAAGGTTGTCTCCAGGTTCTAACAGTGACCTAAGGCCCTCCAAACCTCAGTGAAGCTTAAGACTTTCCTCAGCTTCTCTCTGATGCCTAAGGGCTTCCCCAGGTTATCACATAGGTCTAAGCCCCTCCCAGGTTGTCACTGTAGCTTAGGACCTTTATAGATTTTTATTGATGTCTAAATTCTTTCTCCCTCAGCTTCTCACTGGGACCCAAACCTTCTCAGGCTTACTGCAGGGTCTAGGTCTTGCCCAGGATTTCTCTGGGTCCTAAAATTTCACCCACACTCTCATTGGAGCCTAAGCCTTTCCCTGGTTCTTACTGGGACTTGAGCGTTCTAGTTTTTCTTGGGCTAAACATCTTCTCCAAGTTCTTACTTACTTAGATCTAAGGCCTTCTCCAGTCACAGTGAAACTTTGGCCTCCTCCTGGTTTACTCCATGGCCTAATGTTATACAGGTTATCAGTGGAACTTAAGACATTCCTCCTGGTCTCTGTGTGTTCTTAGGATTTCCCCATGTTCTGACTTGGCCTTAACTGCCCCAGGATTTCACTGTGGTCTAAGGCATTTCCATGCCACCATTGGAGTTTATTTGACCTAAAATCTACCCAGATTTTTATTGTTATCTATGGTTTTCCACAGATGCTCATAGTGACTTAACACTTTCCCAGACAGCTAACGTGGTATAAAAGGCTGTAATAGTTTGAATGCAATTGGCCCCCGTATTCTCATAGGTAGTTGTACTATTAGGAGGTATGACTTTGTTGGAATGGGTATGGCTTTGTTGGAAGAGTGTCATTGTGGGGGTGGGCTTTGAGGTTTCCTGTGCTCAGGACCCGGTGCATCTGTTTATTTCCTATTGCCTGAAAGATGGAGGACTCTCAGCCACCACCATGTCTGCCTGCACGCCTCCATGCTCCTCGTCATGATGATAATGGACTGAACCTCTGAGCTGTAAGCAAGCCACCCCAATTAAATGTTTTCTTTATCAGAGTTGCTGTGGTCATGGTTTCTCTTCACAGCAATAGAACCCTAAGACAATGGCCTTCCCCGTGTTCTCCATGAGTCTTAATTTCTTACTGAACCTAAGGCATTACCCAGGGACTCGCTGCAGCCTCAAAATTTTCTTAAGTTCTTACAGATTCTATAAAACCTTTGAAAGTTTTTGTTGTGACTAAAGACCTTCCAAATATTTTTTACTGTGGTATAAAACACTCTACAGTTTCTCACTGGGGACTACTGCAGGTTCTCCCTGTGATCAAAGGCCTTCTCGAAAGTCTCATTGAGTCCTTAGGTACTCCCCAGACACCCAGCAGGTCCTAGTCATGCCTATTAGGTCTCACTGGGGCTGAGGGCCTTCTCCAGGTTCTCACTTCTGTCTAAGGCCTTCCCCAAAGTCATTGAGGCCTGACAGTTTCCACAAGTTCTCAATGAGGTATTTGTCTTTCCCAGGTTGTTAGTGGGTCTTAATCCTGTCCCAGGTTCTCACTGGAACATAAGCCCAGAGCTAAGTTTGGACCTACAAATTTTTCCACATTCTCACAAGATGTAAAAGGACTTCACCCAGTATTTACTGGGTCTGAAAACATTCAGCATGGTCTCATTGTGACCTGAAACATTCTACATGGACTCGATGTGCCTAAAAGCCATCTCCACATTCTCACTGAGATTTAAGGCTTCCTCCAAAAGCTCACTGGAGCCTTCTAACTACCCTCAGTTCTCACTGGGAAAGCTTTTTATAAATTCTCATTGGGGTTTAAGGCTTTTTTCCAGATTCTAACTGCAATCTAAGGCCTTCCCCAATGACACTGTGCAGCTTTGGGGCTTTCTGGGATTCTCATTGTGGCAGCTATAGCCTTTCACAGGTCATCATTGGTGCCTAAGGCCTTCCCAGTTTTTCTCTTAAACATAGACCTTCCCAGATTCCTAGAGGTGTATTAGGGCTTCTGCAGGTTCTCACTGGGGCCTGAGGCCTTCCCAGGTTGTCAATGGATTCTAAGTCCATCACAATATTTTGAGTGGGTCTTAAAACCTTGCCAGGTTCTAACTGGAACCAATGTTTTCTCTAGGTTCTCACTGGGGCCTATAACATTCCATGGTTTCTCACCGGGGCCTAACACATTCTATTGATTCTCCCTGGGTCCTATAAAATTCTACAGGCTGTCACTGTACATAATTGCCATCCCAATGTTCTTACTTGGATCTAAAACCTCTAACATCATATTGAGGCCTTAGACCTTTGCCAGGTTCTCAGAATGTCCTGAAACCACCTACAGGTTTTGACTTAAGCTTGAGCCTTCCTTGTGTCTCAGTGGTGCCTAAGGTCTTTCCAATCTCTTCACTGGGTCTTAAAGCTTCCCCAGGTTCTAATTCAGATCAAAGACTTTCCCAGGTTATAATTTTGCCCTAAGGACTTCCCAGGTGTCACTGAGACCTAAGACCATCCCAGATTCTGACTGGCATCTAAAGCCTTCTGAGGTAGTCACTGGGATTAAGGCTTTCCTGTTTTCTTACTGAGTCTTAAAGCCTTTTGCCCAGGTTCTCGCTGGATCCTGAAGCATTACCTAGGGTCTCACTGGGCTCAAATATTTTCCATTGTTCTCTCTCATTCTATAAGATTGTCAATAAATTTTTACTAGTTCTTAAGGCCTTCCCTATATTCTCACTGAGTACTAAAACTTTTGGCAGGTTCTCACCGGGATTTATAGACTTTTCTGGGTTCACTCTGTGGATGAAGGCCTTCTCCAATTTCTCACTGAGGCTTTAGGCATGCCCCCAGGTTATCATTGGAGCCTTAAACTTTCTAGGTTCTCACTGTGGCTTAATACCTTCTAAGGTTTTCTCTCTGACCTGTCCTCTTCCTGGATTCTCATTAGTATCCGAGGTTTTCTGCAGGTTCGCACTGGGTCTTCAATTTTCACTGCACCCTAGAGGATTAACCTGGGAATCACTGGAGACTAAAAACTTTCCCAAGTTATCATAGGTTCTATAAAGCCTTCATTCAGTCAGTTTTTCCTGGTCTGAAGGCCTTCCCCATGTTCTCACTGTGGCCGTACACATTCTGTGTAATCTCCCTGGGGCTGAATGCCTTCTCCTCCTCCTCCTCACTGTTGTCTTATCCTGCCCCAGTGTCTCTAAGGCCAGGCCTTCCATAGGTTCTCGGTTGTCACTGGGTACAAAACCCTTGCTGAGATTTTCACTGTTGCCTAAGCCCAGTGTTTCACTTGGGCCTGAAAGTTTTCCCAGGCTCTAGATGGTTCCACTGGGTCCGAAGACTTTCTCTATGTTCTCCCTGTGGCCTAAAATATTCTACCGGTTCTTCCTGCTCTTAAAGGCCTTTTCTGCATTCTAAAGCCTTCTCTGAAGTCATATTGAGGCCTTAGGCCTTCTCTGCATTCTCACTGTGGCCTAAAGTCTCATACAGGTTTTCACTGAAGCCTTAGCTTAGGCTTCCCCCACTTAGCTCTTATACCTTAAATTAATCTGTCCCTATATATCTACTACATTCTGCCACGTGGATCGGTTACCTCTCATCTGTACCGTACGTCTGATGTCTTCAGTGTCTTGCTCACATGCGTAGATTAATCCTGAGTTTCCCTCTCTGCCCGAAGTCCCACCTATTCTCTCTTGCTTAGCTCTTGGCCACTCACCTGTTACCAATCCAATCACAGTGACAAAGCTCCAGTTTAAACAAACCCACCGAAACACTTACTGGATCCTAAACACTTATTCCTGTTCTCACAAGATCTGTAAGGCCTTTTACAACTTCCCTCTCCGTCTGTAGACCTCCATCATGTTCTCATTGTGGCCTAAAACTTTTGAAAGGTTCTCACTCATCTTAACTCATTCCTCAGCATCTCGATGTAGTTCAGTGTCTCACTAGGCTCTCACTGGTACCAAAGGCCTTCTCAAGGCTATCACTGCGATGTAAGGACTCCCCAAAGTCTCCTTGCACCCCCAGACCTTTTCCAGATTCTCACTGTGTCCTAAAACTTTTCTCTCAGGTTCTTCCTTGGTCTTAAAACCTTGCCCCAGTGATCACTTGAGCCTAAGGCACTACCCCTACTATTACTAGAGCCTAAAAATATTTCCCAAGTTCACATAGGGTCTTGAGGCCTCTATAGCTTTCATTGGTTCTACTGTTTCTAAAGACTTTTTCCATCTCCCACTGTGGCCTACACCCTTCTCCAGGTTCTCTCTGGTGCTCCAAGTTCTCAAGAGACCCTAGGACTCTCCTTGTATCATACTGTAATCTAAAACATTCCACATCTTCCCACTGGGGCTTAAGGCTCTCTACAGTTTCTCACTGTGATCTAAGGTCTTCCTACAAGTCTCATTGGAGATCTTGCCTTATTGGAATAGGTATGGCCTTATTGGAGGAAGTAGGTCATTGGAGGCAGGCTTTGGGATCTCAGATACTCAAGCCAAGCCCAGTATCACACTCTCTCTTCCTTATGCCTTTGGATCTGGATGTAGAAGTCTCAGCTACTTCTCCATGTCTGCCTGCATGTCACTATGCTTTCTGCCATGTTAACAATGGACTAACCCTCTGAACTTTAAGTCAGCCCTCAATTAAATGCTTTCCTTTATTAGAGTTCTCATGGTCTGAGTGTCTCTTCACAGTAATAGAAACCACAACTAAGACACTTTGCAATCTAAAGTCTTCCCCAAAGTCTCACTGAGGCTTATGATAGCTAGTGTTCTATTGCTGTGAAGAGACACCATGACCATGGCATCATAAAGGAAACCATCTAATTGGGGCTTCCTTAGAGTTTCAGAGTTTTAATTCATTATTTCCATGATGGGAAGCATGGTGGCCCACAGGCCCACATGGTATCTGAGAGTTCTATTTTCAGATCTGAAGGCAACAAGAAAGGATACTAGGACTGGCTTGAGCTTTTAAAACCCCAAAGTCCACCCTCAGCGACACACTTCCTCCAGCAAGGCCACACCTCCTAATTTCTCTCAAGTAGCGCCACTCCTTAATGACCAATCATTCAAATATATGAGACTATGAGGACCATTCCTGTTCAAGCTATCACAAGACCAAAGGCATTTCTTGGTTGTAGCCAGGGTCTACAGCCTTCTCTATATTTTCACTGTGTCTTAAAGCCTTAGACAGGTTCTCACTGGAGCACTAATCATTACCCAAGCTCTTACTGGTGCATAAAAAATTAACAAGTTCTCACAGGGTCTATGGGACCTTCAAAGTATTTCACTGGGTTTTTAGACTTTCCCCCATGTTCTCACTGCAGTCTAAAAACTTCAACAAGTTCTCATTGGAGCTTAAGGCATTCCTCAGTGGTGCCTGAGGTCTTTCCTATGTTCTCACTTGGTCTTAAAGTGTCCCCAGATTCTCACTGGAAGTCAAGACCTTTCCAATATGGCACTGTGGTCTAGGGTCTTACCCTTGTTCTCTCTGGGTCTTAAAGCCTTGCCCAGGTTCTCACTGGAGCCTAAAGCATCCACCCACATACTCGCTGTTCCCTAAAATAGTTCCCAAGTTCTTACAGATTCTATAAGTTCTTTGACAGGTTTTCTGTGAGTTTTAAGGTCTTCCCAAAGTTCTCAATGAGTCTTAACTCCTTGAGCAGATTCTCACTGAACTTGAGGCACTACCAAGGATCTCACTGGAGCACAAGCATTTTCCCAAGCTTTCACAGTATCTATAAGGCCATTGACAGGTTTCACTGAGTTTATAGAACTTTCCTATGTCTCCTCTGTCACCTAAACCTTCTACATGTTCTCACTGAGCTGAAAGGCCTTCTTTAGACTCTTACTACAGACTAGAACATTCTATATGATCTAAGGGGCCTAAGGCCTTCTCAGATTCTCACTGGTGTCTAAGACCTTACCTAGTTGTCACTGTGGTCTAAGACAGTACCCATGTTATCACTGGGTCTTATAAAGCATCATTGCCAAGCATCTTTCTGGGACTTAAACATTTCCCAACTTCTCTCAGGTATTGTAGGCCTTCAGTGAGTTTTCACTCCTTCTAAAGGCCTTTGCCATTTTCTTGTGGCCTGGAACCTTCTGCAGGTTCTCACTGGGGCCTAAGTGCTTCCCATGTTGTCACTGAAGTCTAAGAGCCTCTCCATATTCTCACTGGGCCTTAAGGCCTTGCCCAGGTCCATACTGTAGGATAAGGCATTGCCCAAATTCTCGCTGTGACTTAAAACCTTCTCCAGGTTCTCATTGCTATCTTAGGCTTTTCAGAAAATCTCATTGAACCCTAAGTCCTTCTCCAGATTCTCACTGGGGCTTAAAATCTTCTACAGGCTCTCACAGAAATCCAAGAACTTCCCAGGATTTCAAAGGGTCAATGACCCTTTCTGTGTTCTCACTGGGTATGGAAGACTTGCACAGGTTCTCAGTGGATGCTAAGTAATTACTCAGTATCATACTGGGGCCTAAAAATTTCTGAAGTTCTCACAGGGCGTATAAGGCCTTCAATGGGGCTTCCATGGGTTGGGAGACTTTTACCGTGTTATCACTGCTTCCTACCTACAACCTTCCACAGGTTCTCATTGGGGGGAAGGAATTCTCCCAGTTCTCAGTGGGATCTAAGGCCTTCTTCAAAATCTCACTGGGGAGCTAGGACTTTCCCAGGATCTCAATGAAACCTAAAACTCTTACAGATTCTCACCATTGCTTAAGGTCTTTTCCAGTTTGCACAACAAAATAAGGCCTTCCTAAAAATTTCATTGATGCCTGGAGCCTTCTTCAGGTTCTCTCTATAGCCTCAAACCTTCTACAGGTTCTCACTGGAGTTTAAGGTGTTCCACAGGGATTCATTGTGGCCTAAGGTCTCTCCCATCTTCTCACTGGGTCTTAAAGCTTCTTCAGGTTCTTTCTGGGACTTAAGCCTTATTCAGGTTATCACTAAGGCTGAAAGCTTTCCTAGGATGACACTGGGGCATAAAGCCTTTCCACATTCTCACTGGTGTATAAGGCTCTCTGCAGGTTCTCACTGGGGCCAAGGCCTTCATAGCTTGTCACTGGAGTCTACAGTCTTCTCCATGTCTTACCTGGACGTAAAACCTTCAGGTTTCTCTAAGACTCATTGCATCCTAAGACCTACCACAAGTTCTCTCATGGACCAAAAACCTTCTGCACATTCTAACTGGAGCCTAAGCATTTCCCAAGTTAGCAACGGGGCCCAAGAATTTCCCCCATCTTCTCACTAGGTCCTAAAGTTTTGCCCAGTTCTCCCTGTACACTAAGGCATTACCTAAGGTCTAGGTAATTACCTAAGATCTTGCTTGTACCTAAAAGTTTCCAAAGATACCAGACTTTATATAGGTCTTTTGAGAGATTTTTCACTCCTTTTGAAGGCCTTTTTCCTATACTTATGGTGACCTTAAACTTTCTATGGGTTCTCACTGGGGCTTAAGGCTTTTTCCAGATTTTCACTGTGATCTCAAGTCTTCCTTGATATCTCTTTGAGGCCTAAGGCATTTCCTAGGTTCTCACTGTGCCTTAGACCTTCCCAGTTTCTTACTAGTTTCTAAGGACTTCTAAAGGTCCTCACTCAGACCCAAGACCTTCTCAACTTGTCACTCAGTTTTAAAGCCCAGAGTCTCACTGTAACCTAAACATTGCTCAAGAACTCACTGGTGCCTAAAAATATTCCAAGCTCTCATAGAATCTATAAGGTCATCACCTAGGTTTATTTTGGGTCTGAAGATATTCCCCATGTTTTCTCTGTGATCTTAAACTTTAGGTAGGGTCTATGGGGGCTAAAGACATTTTGACATTCTCACTTGAACTAAGGACTTCTCCAGCCACATGGAGGCCTTATATCTACCCCAGGTTCTCACTGTGACCTAAAACCTTCTAAAATTTCTCATTTCAACTTAAGGCATTCTTCAGGGACTAAATGGGGCCTAAAATTTTTCCAATGTTCTCACTGTGCCTTATAGCTTACCCAGGATGACTGGGGCCTAGGGCCTTTCATATGTTATCATCAGGGCCTATGATCCTATATATGTTTCTACTCTCACTTAAAGTATTTTTTATATTGATACAAATTTAAGGTTATTTTGTTAAACTGTATATGTATCTACTCTTGTTAGGGTAGTGTACCCATGCAGCTCATTTAACAATGTAAGGTAAAATTTCTAGTCCTTGAAAGTTATTATTACAAACCATTTAGGAAAATTCAAAAACACAGGTTAGTAGTCATCTAACAATCCAATTTGTGGCCATGTTAGGTATGTTTTTAAGACCAAACAGAGATATATATTTAGATAAACAGATGTACCTGCAAAATATGGCATTTAAGATGTTTTAAGAACATAAGGCTTTTCATGACAGTGAGACACATCTGCTCCTGGCAGCACCAATTTACTTTACAAAAGGATGATGGGCATCAAAGAACCTCCATATAGAGTTTGTTTTCATTGTGGCAAAGCTGGCCATTGGGCAAGAAACTGCCCTTGTCTCGACTGCTGACAGTATGCTGTCCATATTGGACAAGTGGGACACAAAGGAAGCTAACTGCCAATCAGTTTATGATTAACGTAGGCCTCGCTGTGATTTCTTTGGGACTTAATAGCTGAGGGAACCAGGCAGGACAGAAACCTCAGTGAACAGGGAAGGCCTTAGATTGCAGTTAGAATCTGGAAAAAGCCTTAAACCCCAGTGAGAATCTGTAAAAGCTTTCCCAGTGAGAACTGAGAGTAGGTAGAAGGCTCCCGTGAGCTTTTGGAAGAAGCCTTAAATCTCAGTGAGAATGTGGAGATGGCTTTTAGCCACATCGAGTCCATGTAGAATGTTTCAGGTCACAATGACACCATGAGGAATGTTTTCAGTCCCAGTAAATACTGGGTGAAGTCCTTTTAGATTCTATGAGAATGTGGAAAAATTTGTAGGTCCAAACATGGCTCTGGGCTTATGTTCCAGTGAGAACCTGGGACAGGATTAAGACCCACTAACAACCTGGGAAAGACAAATGCCTCATTGAGAACTTGTGGAAACCATCAGGCCACAAGACTTTGGGGAAGGCCTTAGACAGCGGTGAGAACCTGGAGAAGGCCCTCAGCCCCAGTGAGACCTAATAGGCATGACTAGGACCTGCTGGGTGTCTGGGGACTCAATGAGACTTTCGAGAAGGCCTTTGATCACAGGGAGAACCTACAGTAGTCCCCAGTGAGAAACTGTAGAGTGCTTTATAACACAGTAAAAATATTTGGAAGGTCTTTAGTCACAACAAAAACTTTCAAAGGTTTTATAGAACCTGTGAGAACTTGAGAAAATTTTGAGGCTGCAGTGAATCCCTGGGTAATGCCTTAGGTTCAGTAAGAAATTAAGACTCATGGAGAACATGGGGAAGGCCATTGTCTTAGGGTTCTATTGCTGTGAAGAGACACCATGACCACAGCAACTCTGATAAAGAAAACACTTAATTGGGGTGGCTTGCTTACAGTTCAGAGGTTCAATTCATTATCATCATGACGGGGAGCATGGAGGCGTGCAGGCAGACATGGTGGTGTCTGAGAGTTCTCTGTCTTTCAGGCAATAGGAAGTAAACAGATGCACTGGGTCCTGAGCACAGGAAACCTCAAAGCCCACCCCCACAATGACACTCTTCCAACAAAGCCATACCCATTCCAACAAAGTCATACCTCCTAATAGTACAACTACATATGAGACTATGGAGGTCAATTGTATTCAAACTATTACAGCCTTTTATACCACATTAGCTGTCTGGGAAAGTGTTAAGTCACTATGAGCATTGTAAGGCCACACAGAAACCAGGAGGAATGTCTTAAGTTCCACTGATAACCTGTAGAACATTGTAGGCCACGGAGTAAACCAGGAGGAGGCCAAAGTTTCACTGTGACTGGAGAAGGCCTTAGATCTAAGTAAGTAAGAACTTGGAGATGTTTAGCCCAAGAAAAACTTGAATATTTAAGCCCCAGTAACAACTGGGGAAAGGCCTTAGGCCCCAGAGAGAATGTGGGTCAAATTTTAAGACCCAGAGAGATTCTGGGCAAGACCGTAGACCCTGCAGTAAGCCTGGGAAAGTTTGGGTCTCAGTAAGAAGCTGAGGAAGAATTTAGACATCAGTAAAAATCTGGAAAGGTCTTAGGCTTCAGTGACATCCTGGGAGGGGCTTAGGCCTATCTGATAACCTGGGGAAGCCCTTAGGCATCAGAGAGAAGCTGAGGAAAGTCTTAAGCTTCACTGAGGTTTGGAGGGCCTTAGGTCACTGTTAAAACCTGGAGACAACCTTAAGTTCCAGTGAAAATCTGTCGAAGGTTTTAGGCTCCATTGAGTATCTGGGGAAGATGAAACCCTGAAGAGCCTCTGTAGGAGGCTTGGATCCCAGGTAGAAACTGGAGAGGGCCTTGGCCATGAGGGAGAATCTGCAGAAAGTTTTAGGCCATAGTGAGAACAAGGAGACAATTCTCAGACCCAGTGAAGACCTGGCAATACCTTTATAGAACCTGAGAGTAATTGGGGATGTTTGTAGGACACAGTGAATCTGTGGGTC
>PVIU01035009.1:0-10765 GCA_004026605.1 Ondatra zibethicus | reverse complement strand
TTTTATTTAATATTCTTTAAATAATGAATTTGATTAAAACCTAGAGGCTTATGATTAAGTAAACAGCAAAAATTAAAGTCCTTTTGATTTACATGCTTAACTACAACTTTTCATTCTTGCCACACTGTAAACAGCTTCCAAGCTCTTTGAGTTTCTTCCTATAATTCAAACAAATGTGAAACATAATGTACTTAGTATTATAAATTCATTAGAAGCACTGAAAGGCACTAGTTTGTCCAATGTGCCACTTGACTTTAAAATTATTTTTACTTTAAAAAGTATTATATTCTTAACACTAAGAGAGGTAGTACTAAGCTTGCTAAAAACAAATAAATAATCAAAATATAAGAAAGAGATAAAGTAGAAGAAGTATTTGATAAGTTGGCTGGGAGAATCATTTCTCATTTTATGCATTTCAAAATATCACATACTGTTGCAGGGAGATGGGGCTGCTTGTTCATCCCAGCTACCCAGCTAGTTTAACCCCATAATAACCACACAGAAACTGTATTCATTAAATCACTCCTTGACCTATTAGCTCTAACATCTTATTGGCAAATTCTTACACCTTAGTTTAGCCCATTTCTATTAATCTGTGTATTGCCATGTGGCAGTAGCTTACTGGGAATGATTCTAAACAGCGTCCATCTCAGGCAGAGGATCCAACTCTGCCTCTTTTCTCCCAGCATTCAGTTCTGTTTTCTCTGCCTACCTAAGTTGTGCCCTATCAAAAGCCCAAGGCAGTTTCATTATTCATAAAAGCAACACATAAACAGAAGGACCTCCTACACCATCATACATTTTTAAACAATAATGAATAATGCCCATTGGACATACTAACTTTAAACTATAAATTTCACTGTACTGTATCTACTACCCTTTGAATATTCTATAATTTTACATAAACTACAAAGCTGTTAATTTTAATAAATTCTAACAGCAAAAGTATGGTAATAAATGCAAAATTTTATTTTGTTTGTCTTATTTTTATTCCTGAGATTGTGTACCTGGGCTTGTGTGTGTGTGTGTGTGTGTGTGTGTATGTGTGTGTGTATCTGAATGTGTCTGTACATATGCCTACGTGTGGGTATTTTCATGTGGAGTACCATGGCTGTGGTAGTTAGAAGAGAATAGTTAGAACTTGTGGAGAAGGAGTATAGACAGCTGTGAGCCAACTAATTTGGATGGTAGGATCTGAATTTAGTTTTCTGGGAGAAAAAAGAAGAACTCTTAACCTCTCTACAACCCCTATAAAATTATTTTGATGCATATAATACATGGGCAATCATTAACAGGAGTGATTGGCTTATAAAGCCTTCAACGAAATTTATAAATTTTTGTAAATTTTAGATGTAGAAAAAAATAGCAAACAGTCCCAATTTTTGTTTACTAAATCGACCATACAGCATGTCACATAATTTATTCAATATGTGGATGATTATGGACAAGAACTTATTTAAATTCATTTGATCTTGCACTTTTCCAAGGGTAAGAGAAATAAAGTTACACACTCACACACACACAAACACACACACATACTCACACACATACACACACATTTATGAACATTAACTTTTACCTTTATTAAATGATGAGTTCTGTATAAAAGAAGAATTGGGAGAAAGGAAAACCAACACTGAAAATATGCATCTTCAGTTTTGGATTTCAAGACTGCAAGAGTGGATTTGATATTCATGTAAATTAAAGTATGTATTAGATCTACCCAACACAGAGTTGATCACCCATACCATGGTTTGTTTTCTGAGTTCTGTTTTAATTATAGTAGGGGGTGGGTTTGAAGAGTGAGTATGAACCATAAATTGGCTAATAATCAAGCAAAATTGATAAGAAATAAAACTTTTTTAAATGACACCCCCTGCTCAGAATGCGTGTGAGCACACACACACACCCACCCACACACACACACACACACTTTTTTTATGTCATTCATTACACTATTAAAAGAGATTGGGATATCTTTAGCTAAGGGAATTTAACAATGCTAACTGAACACATCATCACCTTAATTGTTTGGTGTTCTTTTACTTTCCCTCACACTTACAAAAAGTCCTATCAGCTAATGGGTGACAAAGGAAAGCTATGGTATTTGCACAATAACATTTATTCTGGCTGCAACTCAACCACTAACTGCACAGTTTTTCAAGAGTGTTTATATATGATGTAAGTGTAGCTTTCCCCTAGAGGATTTTGCAATGATTCAGTGGATTTATAGCACAGAAATAAGACATCGGAAAGTTATAAAATCATCACATGTTACAGAAAATGAAAAGAGCTCACCCATGATTCAGGAGTAACCCTCAGGTAGTAAAATCTTACCTCAGATACAGGACTTTATTGCCCATGACTCACACGGGCTGGAAAATTTCCAGGGTTTCCTAAGTAGTTCTCTACTGCCAGTAGAAATATTAAATTGCACTTCTACCTCCCACCCAGAACTGTGATAATAAGGATACGTTTGATGTATTATAATACTTTTGTGGCCATTTACTTTAGCATGCTCTTCTAATAATTATGCCATTTTTAAAAATAAAAGCACTCAAATATCATTTGAAAACATCAGTGGTCTTATTTTTTCCATAGAAATGTATCATTAAACAGACTTTAGAGTGGATAGCAAGCCTAAAATCACTTCAATTTTATAATCTTTCTACATTGGTTGTCAGAAATACTAGAAAATGGAAACACTTAGATATCTATTAAATGAAACATCACTGTGTTATAATATAGTTTCATCTTTAAAAAGTTATAAAGGAAAATGGGTTGGTCAACATTGAGAATAGAGAACAGGAAGATCCGGCTATCAGGACTAGTGTATTCATTCAAGTACTTGATTTCAATTAAAAAAAAAGCATTTTATAGTAGGATAGCACAATATATCTTACTGTACTCAAAATTAAATCTATTAGGTTTAATAGATTTAATTGTGAGCAACTATTAAAAGAAAATGGCAACATTATACATTAATCCACAGGGATTCATAAGTTGCAGCTTATGCACTGAATTATGGTTTGTCAATACAGAATTCTTTATAGTGCTCTTTTTACTGGATTTTCCCACATTCGCCCTTAGATTCTGATTATATTGAAGAAACTTCTTAAATAAAATCAAACTAAAAACTGAACAGCATCTGAAATATTTTGATATTGAAAAGATTAAAAATATGTGAGACCACTATGAATTAGGAACAGCAAATATTCTCTGAATCACTTAACCATGAAGCAAGTGTAATTGCTGTGTTAAAATGATTGGCTTTCATTTCTCTTATGTGTCATTCAGGAACTATACTCTGATATCTAAGAATGAAAAAGGCAAAATAATTGACTAAACTCTTGTAAACATATGCTGTTAAGAAAATATCAGTGTGTTTTGTCTCTTTTTTGTCTATTAATGTGGATATTATATTCTTTATTTTCTTCCATCACAAACTTTAAGACATCAAGTGAGCTCTACAGAATTATTTGCTCCCTTTCAAAACAGTCACAGAATGATACAAACTAACTTCAATAACTACCCAGTGTCATCTCCCCATGGATTTATTCGTCACTTTAAAATCTGTGGTATCATTGATTAAAGAACTTGATATCAAATTTGATGTTTTATAAGAAACATTGTTCCAGAAGTTCATAAACATTCAGAATTGTTAAATTCCATGGTCACTTTAACATATCATCATTTAACTCCTGTTTTCTAATGTTCTAAATCTCAAAAGGACGTTTTTCCTAACATCCCTAATGACAAAGAATATATTTTTAAAAATTTACTGTCTTTTTTATTAACACTTATTAATATTTTTACTTATCAACAAAATGTATCATTATATTATGAATTCACTTGTTTTGTAACTTTTGATTTAGAAGAATTAGCACATGATTGTAGAATTTTGGTTGGCTTGATCTCGTGAAAGTTTTGTATATGCAATATTAGCCAAATATGATTTTATGTGTATAGTAGTCTTATTGTGTTTGGAAAACAAGTTTTTGTTGCAGTGCTACCATTGACTCAAAATATTTCCTCCCTCTTCTCTAATGATCCTAGATGTCCTATTTAGAATTGTGACCTACAATGTCTCTTATTCTCTACAAATAGAGCAGTTGTGGGACTCTGTACTTATTGTCAACTACTACAACAAGAAATTTCTGTGATGAGGATTAACTAAATGTTAAAATGAGAAAACTTAGGGCCAATTTAATTCTGGTGTTCTCTCTTAGAGCTTATAACCTAGCCAGTCATGTTTTGTGTATGTTTGTTTGTTTGTTTTTTGCCACAGTTAACAGTACAAGGCATGAATTATATATTGTGGAGTCAGCTTAAACACAATTAGAAAGCAATTATGTATTCACATAATATGTTAGCTTGTATTGGACCAGCAGTCATATCTTGCCAGTCCCATCATTTTATTGCTAATATGATTCAAATCTAGAGAAGAATGTTGAAAAGTTTTCTGCCTTGGAAAAACCCGTCCTACATTGAATGAAGTTTCCATGTCAGTACCATGTTGCTTCACCTTGTTTTATGACTCGAGTATGTGGTTTTTTTTAAAAATAGGTCCTAACCATTATGCTATAGCTACCAAGAGCAATAAAAATTCCTGAAGTATTACATGGGGATCTGTGGAACTCCACTTACCAATGAATTAAATAAAGTGAATCCATTCCTTACCCTGTACTTGATAGGCTATGGTATCTTGGATGTCATTGTGATCCTCTTATTGAATAGCTCTTCTTAAACTTCATTTAATATATTCATATATTTTAGTAGTTTTCTAAGGTAGTAATGCTTCCAAAGAAAATTTGTGCAAGTTTTGATTGTCTGATTTAACCCCCGATATTTCCTCCTTTCCCAAAGATTCTAGTTCCTTCCCTATTTAATCTTCATTTTTTCCATTATTTTCATTTCTCCATTCATATCGACTATGTTGCTACTGCTTTCCTTGAAATACCCTACAAGGATTCTTACTAATTGTTTGATTACTACAGGTATTCCCATTTAGAGACACATAAACAAAGAGGACAAAAACTATATATTGAAGAAAGGGCAATATCTGAAACAATGTTTCTAGTCAAACTGAATAATTATATATAAAATAATTTAGCTAGATCCTTATCTCTGCATAAGACACGACTAATTGAAGATAATATCAAGAACATATAAAAAGTTCAAAGAAATAAATAATTGATAATTATTTAGGTAATTTTTAATTATTACTCTCTTAAGTAATGGGTTACAGATCTGAACAGAAAGTTCTCAAAAGAAGAACTAAAACTGACTATGAAATATCACAATATTCAAAAAATCTAGCAATTAGAAATCTGCAAATTAAAACAGTTTTATTTCATAGTGTAAAATGGTATTTTTAATTAAATTTAATTATGTAATGTTTGCCCTTCTTCTCCATACTGAAACCCAACTGTGTATACCCTGCTCCCTCTCAAATTTATGGCCTCTTATTCCTTAAATCATCATTGGTGTGGTTACCGACATTGTGAGGGCAATGTGCAAATGTATAAATAAATAAAAGTAAACTACTTTGCCTATTACCAACAAATGATGGTGAGGATCCTCTGAAAGGAGAATATTAATCATTATTCGTCCTACAATGGTGTAGTCAAAATGGAAATTGGTATGGTGTTTTCTCAAAATCCTATAAATACATCTATCATTTGATCCATATATAACACTCTTAAACATATCCTACATCCTACTACAGAAGTATTTGCTCTTCTATATTCATTTATGCTTATTCACATTATCCATTAAAAGGAAGTAGACTAGATGCCTATTAATTGGATAATAAAAATACGATATATTTCTGCATTGGAATATTATTCATTTATAAATGAGTTTAATTTATTTAATTTACAGATAAAAAGACTCATGTTCTCTCTCTTTTAGGACTTTCAATGTCTATTATATGCATAATGAGCAAGGTTTTATGCTGTTATTAATAAAATAGTGAATTAATCACTAGTCTATATTCAGAGATTAGTCAGTGTAGAGATTTTAAGTCAATCCTCTCTCTCTCTTTCTCTCTCTCTCTGTTAGACACACAAACATACACACACTAACACACATACACAAAACTGACATCATCTCATCAAAAGCCAGTGATTCCCTGGAAATGCAGTTCATTTTTTGTCACTGTAACAAAATAAAAGAGAAATTCAGCTTAAATTTTCTTGGTTTCAGTGTTTCCATTATTTGGTGCTATGTTTTCTGAGTGTCTGCAAGCACTACATTATGGAGTTGAGGATGTTGGGAAACTCAATGGGAAACCCCATCCCGCTAGTTAATTTGTAGCAGGAGGAAAAAAAGAAAACCTAGCTCTCTGGAGACATGCTTCCTTTTATTTGATCATATTTCCTAGTGGTCTGAAGGAACCATTATTTGGGAAACAAGGGTTCAATTCTTTGGATGACACTAATATTCTAAACTGTAGAAGCAAATATTAAAGCAGATACCAGAAGTAACAAACTATATATGTACCCATTCCTTCTATGCTCAGTCACGTGTGGATGCATCAAAATTTGATTTATAAGCTTTCAGTGCAAAGAAAATTAGAATTATGAAGGATATGTTCTCCTCAAAGTACCCCATTTCTACTAATATAATTTCTAACTCCATTTGAGGTTTTATGAATAGTTAGCATCTGATGATGATGGTAACATGATAGAGATGAAGATAAAACTGTCAATGTTCCATATTCCTGAATTGCCTTAGGGAAAATTGATAACTGAATACCCGTGCTTGAATGTAGTTTTGGTCAGAAGAAAACATATTCTGGCTCTACTTGTCAGCATCCTTTATCTATTACAGCTAATATTTACATGATTTCACACATGTTCATGTAATGATAAGGTAAAAGCATCACAATCTTCATAGATTAACTAAAGAGATGATATTATTCAATCTTAAAAAGCCTAAAATGAACCCCTGTGGTCTTTTGATTAAATTTATTGTCTCTTCATATTTTTAACATAATTTTATAAAGTAAGACTTCTTCCCCCATCAGACAATGTTATGATGCATAATACTATTCAATTCATTCTTATATTCAGTAATTTAAAGTGAATGAGGCTGTGTATAAGTTTGCATGAATGGTAAAATAAATACACATAGCTAGAAAAGGGAATGGTTCTTCTTATTAGTGTATAATATACTATTCTTTACAACAGAAAGGAAAATAAAATTTAATTTCCATCTATGTGTTGTATACCATGTCAAATGTTGACCCTTCAGTGAAGGTAAATTTGTGCTCTACTCTGTGGAGGGTTTAAATGCTTGCTATAGCTTGGAATAATATCCATAGTTTATCAGCTTATCACTTGTGTATTAAATATGTGTAGGCACAGACTGCTCTTTTGTTTTTCGGCTACCAAGACCCAAATAACCACACAGAAACTATATTAATTACAATATTGTTTGACCTATTATCTCAGACTTCTTATTAACTAACTCTTACATCTTAAATTAACACATTTCTCTTAATCTGTGTATCACCATAAGGCTGTGACTTAACTGGGAAAGTTCTCTTCTGGCAAATTTCACCTTTGGCAGCTAAATGTCATCTCTCTAATTCCACCTACTCTCTCTATATATCTCTTCCAGTCTGACTATATTTAGCCCTGCTACAGACCAAAGCAACTTCTTTATTAACTAATGGTAATAAAACATATTCATAGCATACAGAGAAGAATCCCACATCATTTCCCATTTTCCGTCTACATAAAAAGGAAGGTTTTAACTTTAACATTGTAAAATTACATATAACAAAACACATTAAGGCGAGAATTATAGTTAAAGTATTTAGTCCATTTACATTTGACAAATTAAGGAAATTATTCTATCATATATCCTATCTTTGTGAGTCTAAAGTTTTATACCTAATTCATATTATATAATAACTAAGGAAAACTATAACTATAATTATCTGTCTTCAACTCCATGAAAGAATCCAGTAGGATATACTATTACCTAAGTAAACAAGAAGTGCATTGTAAGCAACTTTCATAACTATATACTTGACAGAGAAATCTCACTGCCTGGACAGTCACCCAAAGTTTGTCTATAACATTGGGACATCTCTCTTCAGTCTACAGGCCCATAGTATATGGGTGACTTTTCCAAGAAGCAGGAAATTTGAAGATCTGTTCTGCCTTGTATTGGCAAAGTTTATCAGTTCCTATTTTGTGTGTCCTGTGGAATGTATGGAAGTTTCTTCTGTTATGCAAGAACCATGAAGGACCATTCCATCATTTGGGAAATTTAGCAGTTAATTTTCTGTGGGTTCCGCATGTGCAGTTCATACAGCATACCAGAAATCAAGCAGTCCAGGAAAGTGCAGCTTCTTTCTCAAATGGCTGGCCTTGCATTATTAAAGGCAGATTCCATAATAAGATTCTTTCAATGCCCATCAGTCTCCCTGAAGTAATTGTTACTGTCAGAAGCAGATATGTCTCACTGTTGAGAAAAGTCTAAGTTCTTAAAACATTTTAAATGCCACGTTCTGTAGGGCTTTGAAAGGTTTGAAGAATACCTATCCATCTGAAATATATCTCTGTACATCTAGAAAATCTAATTAAATGACTAAAGTTTGACTATTATAGATAACTATCTATTAATCTATATTTCTTAACTATAAATTACATTTTTAAATGAGATGCACTACACACAATACCTTAATAAGATCAGAAATACATACACACATTATAACAAAATGTGCATCAATAGACCAATAGCCATACCAATGCAAAGTATTCATTTCTATGTCATATCCTCCTTGTTTATTTTTTAGAAATTGACTCTAACCATTAATTACTTATAGTCAACCCTTTCAAAGTGAAAATAAGCATTTATAAACAACATATCCTAAGAGTCAACTTTTGAAGTCAAGATACCTTTAATATATATATATATATATATATATATATATAATAACATATAAAATATGTATATTGGTTTAGCTTAGCAGCCCATACAATGAAATGTCTCTCCTTACTTAGCTCATTCATAGTCAAAAAATTAAAGAAAACACAATGATATACATAATCTAGACTCTCTGTGTATATTCTACCTTTACATGGATTATTTTTCTTTACTTCTTTAATCTATGATTGTGTCTAATCTATCTCTTTAAGACTCTTTTATTTTTTAAAAAAATATTTATTTCTTTTTATAACTGTCTATATTCTCTTTCTTTCTCTCCCAAGCCTATGTACATTTTTAAAAACATTGTATCTCATTTAGAGGTCTTTTATATCTGAATATGTCCTATTGTGTATCCGAAATATTTTTTCTGAACAGGAGTGCTTTTTTTATTAATTGCTAAGTGGGCATAAGCTGGGTCTATTTCTGTGACACTGTCTATTTGCTCTACCCAGTCCAACATGGTGGAAGTGGAGGTGATGTTCCCTGTGTGCAAGCCATGCACAACACCCAGCTCCAGTGACACCACTGGGTGTGTATTGCCATTTAACGGTTTACAACAAGCTGTTCACAGACCTAATGTAAGACAGGAGCTCCAGAAAGAGCCAGAGTTTTTCTGCCAGCATGAACCAGGAAGTCATCTCTTAAAGAAGTCATGCAGTTTTTGCTGCTTATACTGAGTTGGGAAGCCTTCTCTTAAAAGAGCCATACCTCTGTTCACCACCAACAAACAGAGCCTATCTGAAAAAAAAAAATGTGACTACCAAGAAGCTTTGCTTCTCTCTGTTCTTTGGTGTCTAGAATTCCTTCACACAGCTCTCTCAGTTTTTAAGTGGATGCAGTTATGCCTAATTGGGCACCATTTTGCAGGCAGAGGATGTTCTTTCATTTCCCGGCTGCCGAAACCCAAATAATCACAGAGAAACTGTATTAATTACAATACTGTTTGACCTATTAGCTCAGGCTTCTTATTAGCAAACTCTTATATCTTAAATTAATCAATTTCTTTTATTCTGTTTATTGTCAAGAGGTTGTGGCTTACTGGGTAAGGCTTACTGGAGGCTGTCTCCTTCAGCAGTCATATGGCAACTCTCTGACTCCACCTACTCTCTCTATATAGCTCTTCTAGCCTGGCTATATTCTGCCCTGGCATAGATTGAAGTAACTTCTTTATTAACCAGTGATAATAAAACATTTTCATAGCATACAGGGGAATCCCACATCAAATGTGTATATCAATAAAGTTTTTATGTGATATACTGAATAAATGATTTTCATATATAAATTATCCTTCTTTATTCTTCAAGTAACACTTTATTAATCTATGAATGCAATACCAACTTTAATAATACTGTTTTAAACTACTTGACTGAGTGCTTAGTGACCATACTTGCTATCATTCCTGGAACATTCATACAGCAACCAAGATAGCAATGTCTGAGGGTCTATAAACTACTCCAAAAAGGGTTTTAGAGAATAGTACTTGCTTAATTGCATGTGAGCAGCTACTTATATAGTATAAACCTATCAATGATGATTGGTTAACACATTAACTGAGATTGGATAGTAAGCCTCACAATGCCAGGGTTCTTGATATAAGAAGCACATTAAAGAAGATGTACAGAAATCTTGTTTGCTTCCAATTTCCAAGAAGATCTATATATGATTTTCTTTGGGTTTGCCTTGCTATTTGGCTTCTCTGGGCTTGTGAGCTATAAGCTTAGTGACCTTTGTTTTATGGCTAGGGTCCAGTAATGAGTGAATACATACCATAATCATCTTTTTGGGTTTGGGTTACCTCACTCAGGATAGCGTTTTCTAT
>PVIU01035008.1:0-10764 GCA_004026605.1 Ondatra zibethicus | reverse complement strand
AAAGGGCGATCTTGCGGGGTGGGGGGGTGAGGGGGTGGGGGTGCAATGTCCTGTGAAACAAAGAGGCCAGGCCCCAGGGATCTTACCGCCAGGCGGGCACAGCCCTACCAGTGTGTGCCTCTGATCTCAGCACAGGAAGAGAGAGTGCTGGGGTACCAAAGCCCCACCGAGGAAAGGGCGATCTTGCGGGGGTGGGGGGGGGTTGAGGGTGCAGTGTCCTGTGAAACACAGAGGCCCTGCTGTGGGGATCTTACTGCCAGGCGGGCACAGCCCTACCAGTGTGCGCCTCCGATCTCAGCATAGAAGGAGAGAGTGCTGGGGTACCAAAGCCCCACCGAGGAAAGGGCAATCTTGCGGGGGGGTGGGTGGGTGGGTGGGTGGGGTGGGGGTGCAGTGTCCTGTGAAAAACAGAGGCCCGGCTTCGGGGATCTTACCGCCAGGCGGGCACAGCCCTACCAGTGTGCTCCTCCGATCTCAGCACAGGAAGAGAGCGGCCTTGACAATTCTTAGATAGCACTGTGTCTTCAGTGTAGGTTGTGAGGCTGAAGAGACCAGGATCAGTGTCAGTGGTGTATGGAAGCAGCAAAGGAGACTGCAACAGGGTTGATGAACTCGCCAACAAGATGCGAAGAGAAGCAGACAAAACCAGGGATTTTCCCCTCAGTACTTCTTGATGCAGGCTGCTTCTGGAAGGCGCTACCCACGTTTAGTGTTTGTCTTACCACTTCAATTAGCCTACGCAAGAGTCAGGCATAGTGGCATCTGCTCTTAATTCCAGCATGCAGAGGCGGAGTGTGGAGGCTGAGGCGCAGATCTCTGAGTTTGATTTCAGCTTGGTATATATATAGCGTTAGTTCTGATAGCAAGGTGCCTGGGTCCAGCCTCAGCCAGGGTTCAGGTCCTGAGGTGGGAAAGGTATGTCAGTGCAAGGAAAACTTCTGACCACCAAGTGGATTGTACTTAAGTGGCCCAGAATAGCTCAGGCCATCTTTATTTATACTTAAACAGAGTTTTTCTTACCAGGGTTACAGGAACAGTTTTATTATTGGCATCTATTTTTGACTTTACATCATCTCCCCCCTCCCCCAAAACCAAAAATACCAGGTGGTGGTGGTGGAGCACATCTTTAATCTGAGCACTTGGGAAACAAAAGCAGGTGGATCTTCGTGAGTTCAAGGCCAGCCTGGTCTACAAGAGCTAGTACCTGAGACAGGCTCCAAAGCTACAGAGAAACCTTGTTTTGAAAAACAACAACAACAAAAAACAAAGAAAAGAAAACAAAAGAAAAGAAAAAGAAAGAAAAAAGAAATACATCACAATTTAACGAATATATCATGAAACCCTTGTTCCTATTTATGCTTCCCCAATACACCTTCCTACCCCCTGTATAACCTTACTCTAGACATAAAGTGTCCATAAAAATGCTTTAAGGACAGCAATATTCAAACACAGTTATTTAATGTCTGTAAAATATATTTTATACGGTTCCCTTTTCTACAAGAAGGTTCCATGTCTCAATTTCTCTGCAAAAGGCAGACTTTGACAAAAACGCTAGTTTCCCATCTCACTATACCATGCTTCTCCCACCAATAAAAGCCCTTATGTATGGTGAAGATGGATCCATCCACCCCATATTTTGCATTGCATTATTCTTATCAGAATATACCAGATCTTATCATTGATTCTATATGTTTAGTGTCCAGAAAGCTTACTCTCAACAGTTGACACTATGTGTGTTCCTGATGCCTTTTCGCTATTCCTTGTATGCATGCCTTACTCTCCTTTCCAGAACTGTGAGACATGGTTAGTGTTCCAAGTGTTGTGTTCTCATTTGTACCTAACTACCTTTATTGAGTCAGAAAAGCTTCCAGGATTAGGAGTACTAGCTAGTAAGAATAGATAAGAGATCTGAGGAACATTAGTTCCCTGTTGAATCATAGGGGAAAATATTTGAAAAGGAACAGAATTTCCAGGGAAAATTACTGCTGTTGCATGTGTAACCAACAAAGAAAAACTAAAAGCTACCCAAAGAATCACCAATATAATGAGAAAGAAAAGAAATTGCAAGCTGCACGATTTTTGCAAATTTCTATGCTGTCCCGTGGACTATTGGTCCTTGCCAAGTGAGAGTCTACGTCCACAGGTGCCTTGCTCCACTGAATCCCACTGGACAGATGGTCATATGCTGATCTGAGACTGGGCTGCACAGCTCCCGACACCCAGGGATACCCAAGCAAAGCAAACTAACCTAGTCAAGAAAATTCATCATAGGAATGCCCCAAAACTAACCTCCTACTTATTACCTCAAAGGTTTTCCCGAAGACTTGTCTCATGGATGATTCTAGATCCTGTCAAGATGATGGTCATTATTAACCATCACAATCTTATTTTAGAATGTTTCTTATATTTAAAACTGACATAAAACTGCTCCTTTTAAAGACATTCAGTGCTTGAAAGTAATTGTTGATATTCAAATAAATACATGTGTGTGCTGGTGGGCTGACTGTGTACCCTCAAAGATGTGCTCATGTCCTAATCCTTGGGACCTGGGAATGTCACAGTATATTGGTCATAGTTAAGAGCCTGAGTAATGTGATTGTCATTTTATTTTTTGAAAGATGATGAACTTAAGGATCCTGAGAATATAATTATATTCAGAATGACTGAGTCTGTTCCTAAGTTCAATAAGTGCTTTTATTGGAATGAATCAGAGAAATGTTTGACAGGCGAGGAGGAAGAGTCAATGTGAATGTGTAAAAAGAGTTGAAGTGGCCACAATCAAGCCCCTAGAAACCAATAATCTCAAGGAAGGAGTAGAGCCAGGTCTCTTCTGAGCCACCTCAGGAATCATGACATGCCTGGATCTTGACAGTTGACTTCTGGTCACAGACGGGAAACACTTTTTTTTTTGAGACAGGGTTTCTCTGTGGCTTTTGGAGCCTGTCCTGGAACTAGCGTTTTTAGACCAGGCTGGTCTCGAACTCACAGAGATCCGCCTCCCTCTGCCTCCCGAGTGCTGGGATTAAAGGCGTGCGCCACCACTGCCCGGCGGGAAACACTTTTTGAAATGACACAGCTGTGGCTGTTAATGACCACTGTTCAAGAAATAAACTATTTTGTATAACAAAATTTGAGATAAATTATCTCTTAAATGGGGAAGATGTTTAATATAAAAATTGAGATTATTATTACAGTTTTGGCCCGGTCTCTTAAGAATTTTCTGCTGCTTTCATAGTTTTGGATAGACTTCCTTAATGCAAGAAAATGACAAGTAGGAATGCTGGCCAGAAAAATTTTAATTTTATACTTTAGAAAGAGAATAAAAAGTGATAGTTCTTAGGGGAATGAGTTATCAATTTGAATGCTTCAAACTGCATAAGGAATGAGAAAAAAATTAGCAATGATCAAGTTGGACCAGCAAGTAAGCACAAGATGGGTGACATCAGGGTGATTTTATCAGCAGGTGCTTTGGGCCAGCAAGATACTAAGAAATGAAGATGATGTGGTCTCTCAGTAGTCTTAGATTTTATTAGATGATGCCCATAGCAATACTTCTTTACTCGCTTGGGAAAGGAAAGGGAAATCACCACCTTACATATTGATCTGCCTTTCAAGGCCTAACTACTGCAGATCATTTGTAATTATAGTTCTTTGGGAAAGATAGATAATATTTTACTACCTATGGACTGGTATCCCACCAAATGCCACTAATCTGATAGTAAAAGATATCTGCAATTTTATAGAAAAAGCAATGGACTCCATTACTCAACTCAGTTATGTGATAACTTTGGTGGCCCTGTAGTCTCAAGAGGCAAAAGATGTTTAAGGGACGTTGTTTTCATTGTCAGCCAGATAAATGCAATGTGCAAAATTACATTGCTAGAAAGAAAGTTATCACAGTCCATGCATTATATAATGTGTATACATAATTGCTGTGAAGAGGCATTGGTGGCTGATGAAGCATATCGACTTGATGCTGTACTTCATCAAACACATGTGCTGCTTACACTGAAGACACACTCTTCACCCACTGCATTTGTCCTTCACTAATCTACACTTCTCTATGATGTGTGTTTGCATGCATATGGGCATATATGTGTACAGATTCAGATTCACACATCTGTGAGTGTGTGTGTGCATGTGTGCATGTGTATGTGTGTGTGCATGTACAAGCCCAAAGTTGACCTTAAGTAGCTTCTGCAATCCAGGACTCTTGCTGAACTCAAAACTCTCTGATTCCAGCTAGTTTGGCCACCACACCCATCCAGCTTCTATGTGATTACTAGGGTTCTGAACTCTGGTCCCTTGCACATGCATGGAAAATGCTTTATCCATTGAACTATTTCTCTAGCATCTTCTGCCATGTTTAATGCTTTAAAAATGAATGCTATTTATTTTAATTTTTAAAGTTACTCTTGTAAAATGTATCTTCAGTGGTTATACTCTGATGTAGGAGGGTTTTTTGTATTTGTGTTGCTTTTATTGGTAAAAAAAGAAACTGCCTTGGCCTTTTGATAGGGCAAAAATCAGGTAAGCAGAGTAGACAAAATGAAATGCTGGGAGAAAAAAGGGCAGTGTGGCAGATGCCATGGTTCTCCTGCCCGAGACTGACGCTGGTTAAAAGCTTTCCTGGTAAGCCACAACCTCGTGATAAACACAAATTAATAAAAATGGGTTAGATCAAGAGTGAGAGTTGGCCAAAAAGAGACTAGATATAATGGGCCAGACAGTAATTTAATTAGTACAGTTTCTGTGTAATTATTTCGGGGCTTAAGCTAGCCAGGCGACGGGATGGGGCTGCCGTGCCTCTTACTATAAATTGGTGCCCCAACATGGTTGACTAAAAAAAAAACCCCACAACTTTTGGTGTTTGCCAGCAGGGTGCCACAGAGAGAACTTCCTTACTCAACAGCCACAACAGTAAAAAAGCCGCAGTGGTTTTAAAATGCCAGCTTTCTGGGCTATGCTGCCAGAGCCATCTCTGATTCCTGCTGGAGACAGAGAATTTGGATGGGGTTTTGTGAGTAAAGTGCTACAGCTTGCTTGATGGCAATGTGGACTGCTGTGTGCCTGAAACTGTGCGCTGCTCAGGGGCACCAAATGGCTCTAAGACAGAAGCGGCTCCACCATACTAAACTGTGCTAATCTCAGACAAAAACTATCATAATTATCATAATAACAGCACAGTTAAGGTTTAGACTGGGTGAAGCAAACAGGCAGTACCTGTATTTGACCTGGGATTGTCACAGCTTAAATTCTTAAGAGCTTAGCATTTTAAAAGCACAAAACAAAAGTGCTCCTGGACATTAAAAAATTACAGATTCACAATAAGACAGATTCAAACATAAAAGACCTCTAAATGGGTCATACTGTTAGATAAAGTACGTAGGCTTGGGAGAAAAAAAAAACATAATATAAAGAGTCATAAAATAAAGTTAATGCCTTAAAAAAATAAAGTCCTTAAAGAAACAGAGTAAAATGATAGAGTAAAAATAAGCCACATAAAAATAAAAAATTCACAGAAAATCTAAATTCTATATATTGTGTTTTCTTTAAATTTTTTGACTGTAAAGGAGCTAAGTACAGAGAGACATTTCACTGTGTATACTGCTAAGCCAAACCAACATGTATATTATATTATAAAGACTCAACATTGGGGTCTAAGGATATGATGCTTTAAAAAAGAGGTTCTTCTTTTGTTTTCACAGAGGATGAGACCCTGTAGATTCTTTCTAGACCAATATGTTATAATAGACCATGCCCTCCTAAAAGATTACTGTAAACACCCTCAAAAACTTACTTTGCTCAACTGCCAACTGAGATGAACCTAGCATAAAGGAAATTTTCATGACTGCTAATTGATGGAAGAGCCCTAGCTTACTGTGGGCTGTGCCACCCCTGGTTTTTGGTGGTAGCTTTACTTTCTGGAAATATTTACAAAATCAGTTTCTTTGAAACATCTTTTTACAGTTACATAAAATTTTATTATGATACACTTTTTGTTTTTGTTGTTTATTTTTTGATTGTAATATAATTGCAATGTATCTCTCTTCTCTTTCCTTCCTCTAAACCTGCCCACATAATCATCCTATATACTCCTATATGGGAGTATGTATTCTGTCTGTCTGTCTGTCTGTCTGTCTGTCTGTCTGTCTGTCTGTCTCTCTCTCTCTCTCTCTCTCTCTCTCTCTCTCTCTCTCTCTCGCTCGCTCTCTCTCCACTCCTCTCTGTTCCCCTTCTGGGAAATGGAACAGAGCTAAATTCTATGTTCAAGGATGTAAACAGATTAAGAAATGCAATAAAGAGAGTGATGACCTCAGGGCAAGATTCCACCCAAATAAGTTTCCAACTTGTGAAAAGGAACTAAAGAAAAGCTTAGAGCTGGGTATGCTGAGGCATACCTTTAAACCAAGCACTGGGAAGGCAGAGGCTGGAGGACCTCTAAATTTGAGGCCAACCAGGTCTACAGAGTAAGTTCCAGGACAGTTAATCTTAGTCAGTGAAGGAAACAATAAAAAATAGGAAGCTGGAGAATATGTAATTAAACAAGGGGGACATATTCTAGCCTCAGCAAGCAGCAGAACTTGGTAGCTTTGGCCACATGGTTCTGGCTTTAGAGTCAAGGAACGACTAAGGAAAGCCAATGGGGCCAGATATATGTCAGATACGTCCCTGAATGGAGGCCTATAGAGGCCATTGTATGAAACTGCTAAGATAAATCCCAGATTGCCTTTGAGATCACAAGAGGTTAAAGATGCTAGAGCCATGGAATACCTGCCAAGATGAACTGAGAACAGGGAGTGGAACAAGACCAAGAGAAAGAAGTATATTGCAGTCAACAAAGATGAAGCAGTTGGAGATCTGAAGATCATTTTGACATCAGACACAGAAATGCATAGTTTGGAGTTTTGTCTAGTTGGGTTCAGTCTTGCTTTAGTCCAGTATTTTCTCACTATGCTCTCTTCCCTACATTTTGGAATGCTGATGTATATCTTGTGCCTTTATATGTTAGAAGTTTGTGTTTTATTTTAAATTTTGATTATATAGGTAATTATAGTTGAAACACTGCATGAATCTCAGAAGAGACTTTGAATTTTGGATTTTAAACATTGTTGAGACTGTGACAGGCTGTAGGTACTTTAGAAGTTGGACTAAATGAATTTTGCATTATGATATTGTTCCAAGCTTAAGGGGGCCAGGAAGTAAAATATGGTTGTTTGAATGTATTTGCCTTCCATAAGCTCATAGGGAGCACTGTTTGGAGGTTTAGCTTTGTTGACATATGAATGGCCTTGTTGGAGGAAATGTGTCATTGTGGAGGTGGGCTTTGAGCTCTCTTATATCCTCCAATAATGCTCAGTGTTTCAGACTTCACTTTCTGTTGCCTGCAGGATCAAGATATAGCTCTTTCTCTACTCTCAGCTCCTTCCCTAGCCCAATGACCACCTGCATGCCCCATGTCCTGCCATGATGATGATGGACTAAACCTCTGAAACTGTAAGTCACCCAGTTAAATGATTTCCTGTATAAGAGTTGTCGTGGTCATGGTGTCAAACCAATTCTTGTCAGAAGTGATAAGTAGGATTGCTTTGTTTTGATCAAAGGAAAATTCAATCAAGATGAAATTACTATTCTAAATTTATTTTCTCTCTCTTTTACACACACACACACACACACACACACACACACACACACACACACACACACACACACCACTCATCCTATTCTCTAAAGCAAAAACTACTAGATTGAAAGTCACAAGTTAACCCCAAAACAGTAATATTATATGGCTTCCATACTCTATTGTCACCCTTAGAGAGATATATTGCATAAAAACGAATAAAGAAGCACTTGAATTAAAGATTACACCATATGTTAAATGGACTTAACAGATAGCTACAGAAAATTTTACCCAAACACCAAAGAATACACATACTTCTCAACAACCATTGAACTTTTTCTAAGGTAGATCACATATTAGGACACAAAGTAAGTTTCAAGAAGTAGAGGAAAACTGAAATAGCATTCTATAGTCTATCTGACCACAATGAGATGAAGCTTGAAATCAACAGCAAGAAAGAATACAGAAAATATACAAACTCTAACAACACCCTATTGAATGATGAATGGATTATTGAACAAATCAAGAAAGAAATTAAAAATTCCTATAATTCTATGAAAATAGAAAATTCTCAAATCCATAGCATATAATCAAGATAATACCAAGAGAGAACTTTATAGCTCTAAGTGTGTACATTAAAAAAATTAGAGGTAATGCAAATCAATAACTTGCAGATGAACATAAAGGAATTTGAAAAATAGAAACCAACTAATTCCAAAAGAAGTAGATGGAGAGAATAGTGTCAATTAGAGCAGAAATTAATCAAATACAAATGAAAACAAACAAACAAATAACCATGAAGAATCAATGAAACAAAGTTGTCTTTTTAAAAATGAAACAGCAAAATTAACCAACAAAAAGAGAGAAGAACCAAATTAATAAAATTAGAGATGAAAACAGAAATCCTACAACAAATCTTGAGGAAATTAGAAAATTATAGAACATACTATATAAATTGTAATTGTATTGGAAAAGTCTGAAAGGAATGGGTGCTTTTCTATATGTGTTTGACTTATCAAAGCTAACAACAGATGAAGTAAATAATTTAAACAGACAGAAAAGAGCCTGTGAAATAGAAACAATAATTAAAAGTCTCCCAACTAAAAAAAGTCCAGGTATAGGTGATTTAACTCAAAAGTGTACTAAAGCACCAAGGAGTAACACCAGTCTCACAAAGAAATCCCAAACTCTTTTTATGAAGCCAGCATTACTCTGATATCAAAACAGCATAGAGAGTCAACAGCAAAGAGAACTAGAAGCCAATTTACCTGATGAACATGAAGACAAAAATTCCCTGCTCCTATCCCATATGGGAAAGAAGACCCCACCCCACACCACTCAGATGAGTTGGCTCTGTCCTTCACCTGAGCAGAGTCCCAGACTTGCAACCCAGCTATCACCCAGGCACACATCCAGTGCTTTGAGTTGGTCCACCACAACATCTACCGCATCTCTTACCTGCTAGAATATGTGCAGGGACTGATCCTATGGAATCATAGCCACAGGACCTCCATAACTTAGGGCAGCAGCAGGATATCAAAGAGGAGTTTTGGTGTCTGTCTAGCATTGATGGTCTACCAATGCCAGGGGCCTTGAACCAGTCCAACTCATTGCAATGACCATTTGCAGATAAAGCTGTTTGGATGAAAGGATATACTGAGTGACACACTGTAGCCCCCAACGCTACAAAGATGAATGACGAGGTGATGGAGTGGCAGGAAAGACAGAGGAGCAAGCTGTTTGTTTTTTAAATTAATATTTTTCTTATTTATTTTCTTTTTTATTGATTTTTATTGAGCTCAGTATATTTTTCTTTTTTAAAACTTTCTTTTGAGGGGACACGACAATGGTGAAGGATACATATGGAGATACTGGGAAATGAGTGGAACTGGGGTGCATGATGTGAAAATCCCAAAAGAATCAATAAAAATGTATTTAAAATAAAATAAAACAATTGAAAACCAAATTCAAGAACATGTCCAAAACCACATATTTCAAACCATCATGACTATGATGGATTGAAAGAAAATGGTCCCCAAGAGGAGTGGCACTCTTAGGAAGAATGTCCTTGTTGGAGTAGATGTGATCTTGTTGGAAGAAATGTGTCATTATGGAGGTAGGCTTTGATGTCTTATATATACTCAAGCCACACCAAGAGTGACATCCACTTTCTGTTGCCTGCAACATATAGAACTCTGAGCTCCCTCTCCAGCACCATGTCTTCTTGGATGCTGCCATGTCTCACCATGATGATAATGGACCAAACCTCTGAAAATGAAAGCCACCCCAATTAAATGACTTTCTTTTATAAGAGTTGCCATGGTCATATGTCTCTTTATTTAAAAGAAATCCTAACTAAGACAGAAGTTGGTACCAGGTACTGGAGTATTGCTATGATAGGCCTAGCCATGCTTTTTTTTTGAATGAATATGGATCTTTGGAAGAACTGTAGATTAGAAAAGCAATGGACTCCTTTAAACACTGTTTAATGGGTCATAAGGAGAATGTAAGACAATAGTGCTGAGTGATTTGAAGAATTTTAATATGTTGTCTAGAAATTATTCTTGTGATATTTTGGTGAAGAATGTGGCTACATTTCGCCCTTGTCTGAAGAGTCTGCCTGAGCCTAAAGTGAAGTTTTTGATTAATTCTCTTGGCAGAAGAAATCTCAAAACAGCCTAGTATAAATATATATATATAATATTCTGTTTTAAAGAAGATAAACAGATTAAGAAATCAAATAAGGAAAGTTGTATTCAGGCAGCAGAGGAGAGGGTGCCAGAACTTGCCTTGTACCATAGTCACATTGATGATTATCTTGATTACCATTATAGAAATTTCATCCGATGGATGGAGATAGAGACAGAGACCCACATTCACATCAGAGCAATGGATTGAGCCCCCAAGGTGCAGGTGAAGAGCAGAAGGTGGGAGAAGATGAGTAAGAAAGTTAGGACCGTGAGGGGCTGGTCCACCTACTGAGACAGTGTGCCTGAACTAATGGGAGCGCACCAATCCAGCTGGACTGGGACTGAATGAGCATATGATCAAACCAGACTCTCTGAATGTGGCGGCGAAAGTTGGCAGATGGAGAACCCATCAACAATGACACCAGGACCTATCTCTTCTGCATGTATTATCTT
>PVIU01035007.1:0-10775 GCA_004026605.1 Ondatra zibethicus | reverse complement strand
GCCTTCATGTATGCATGTATGTGTACCATGTGTGTATAGAGATCAAAAAAGGATATAGGATGCCCTGGAACTGGAGTTGTGGATGGTTGTGAGCCACCATGTGGGTGCTGGGAATTGAACCTGGTTCCTCTACAAAAGCTGTCATTATTCTTAACTGCTGAGCCATCCCTCCAACTCCAAAGATCAGGGGATTCTGACTGAGGGTAGTGGTATGGAGGCTACAGACACAAGGATTGGAGCTCCTCCTTGCTCTTGGGGTGTGTTCCTTGCTGCCTGTCAAGGAGAGGGAGGAAGGACCAGAGAAACTGATGATCTTTATCCCTGTTCGCAGGGCCTGCCATGCAGCAGGTACCCCCTGGGCCTGTGCCAGCTCTACTCTGCCAGGAGTCTTCGCTTTCTTTGCATCCCCTCTCCCCTCAGCCTCCATGCCCAGAAGCTCTAGTTTCTACTTGCTCCCTGTCCCCCACCACTATGAACTACTGTCACTGGAGCCCCAACAGCAACAACAAAAAGTCATGTCCACAGCAGAGGGTTCAGGCCAAGGGCAGCTTTCCCCCGAAGGACACTTCCCAGCTGGGTGAGTGTCCTTTCTCCTCCTCCTCAATCTCTAGTTGTGTTGTTTTGAGACAAGGTTTCATGGACTCCAGGCTTTCCTTGAACTCAGATCTGCCTGACTCGACCTCCCGAGTGTTGTGATTACCGGGGGTACACACCAATCTGGCTTCTTCTTTCCTTCCCTTCTTTCTCACGGTGCTGGCTGGAAATGGAACCCTTCACACACCGCACAGACTCTGTTAAGCGTTAAGCACGCCACCACTTGAACTACTTCCCCATCCGTGAGTCAGGTCTCTTTTGCAAAACCAAAGCTAAGGTAGAGAATCTAGAAAAACGCCCATGTGCGTGCAAACACAGCGCGGTGAGAAGCTCCGTCCAGGACCCTGCTCAGGCCACACTCCCATGGGCTGTGGCGATTCCCATCGCCACAAGGAGCCATACTCATGGCGTGTATACAGTATCATCCCATTTATATGAAGCCCAGGGAAATACACAGTTACAGTTGCCTCCCGTAGAGTCACAGAATTGACTGGAACAAGCAGGTCCCAGCTATCAGCCATCCCTTAGTCTCAATTTCAAAATCCCCGGAGGCTTTGAAAGCCACAGGTTAGATAAGCAGCGTTATCACCGCGCGCATGGCTGCAAAGCTTGACCTCAAGTGAACTCAGCTGGCGAGAAAACAGACCCGAACTGAGGTGAAGTTATTTCACAGTCATTGGTTACACCCCCCAGCACGTGAATATTCATAGAGTTTGCTCAGAAAGCTCCCTGTGTTTGCCCAGTGCTGTCCCAGAACCTGCCTGGCCATTTACAATATACAGCACAATCCGCTGACCTTCTCGAAGCGGTGAGTGATTCTGAATTCTGAAAACCCTTTCCAGCTCCAGGAATTCCAGAAGAGATTATGGATCTATATGTTTATGAAGTTTCTCCTTCAAAAACTGATGAGCATGCCAGGCGTGAGAATCCACACCTGTGAATAGCAGCATTTGGGAGACAGAGACAGGAGGATCAGAAATTCAAAGCCAATTAGGACTATATAACTTATTTACTGCCAGCCTGGGCTACATGAGAGCCTGTGTCATTCATTCCAAAGAAACAGAGGCCAGGAGTGGTGGGGTATCACCTTCAGCCCCTGTACTCAGGAGGCAGAAGCTGGCAGATCTCTATTAGTTCTAGGCCAGAATGGGCTACATATTGAGTTCCAGGGGATACAGTGAGACCCTGTCTCGAAGGACAGTATTATAGATGGATACATTTTGTGTCATGCTATCTGCAGTTCTCATACTTAGAAAGCTGAGTGAGACAGGAAAATCTCAAGTTCAAGGCTAAGCCATGGCGACTGGCAAGTGTGGGGATGGTTGGGCCTACTTGAGGGAGGGAGAGAGGGAGGGAGGGAGAAGTAAAGAAAACAGCAAAAATGAAGAGAAGAAAAGAAAAAAGAGGCCAGCCACCCAAATATGGAAACCGAGGCAGTAGATGTTTAAGTACAGGTTTCCCTACACAACAAAACAGTCTCAAAAAAATTAAAAAAAAAAGGAAGAAAAGGAGAAGAGGAGGAGGAGAAGGGACCAGAGAGATCCTCAGTGGTTAAGAGAAATCGCAGTTCTTCCAGAGAACCCAGGTTCGGTTCCCAGCATGCACATGGTAGCTCACAGCCATCAGTAACTCCTGTCTCAGGGCATTGTACACACATGGAGCACATATGTACATGCATGAAGCAACCCATATACATAAAATAAAGGTTAATTTTTTTAAAAATAGGAGTCAGACTAAAAAAAATATTTAAAAAAAAAAAGAATATCTCAGAGCCAAAGCTATGGGCTGGAGAGATGGCTCAGAGGTTAAGAACACTGGCTGTTCTTCCAGAGGTCCTGAGTTCAATTCCCAGCAACCATCCATAATGAGGTTTGGTGCCCTCTTCTGGCATAGAGGTGTACATGCAGGAGGAATATTGTATACATAATAAATAAATCTTTAAAAAAATAGGAATCAGACATATGGTGTACACACAATATGCCCCACTTATATGAAGTATAAGAGTAGACAAAACCAACTGATAGAGGCAGAAAGTCTGAGCAGTAACTGCTCCTGGGTGAGAGTGACTGAGGTAGGGGAGGGAAATTTACAGGAACCTGGGATTCTCCAGCAATCTGAAGGGCTAGAGGCTGCATGCATGTATATACACACATGTAGAAATGTGTCAAGAAATGTTTCAAGCAGGAACCATAAAGATTTTAGTTTGGGAGCTGAAGAGTTGACTCAGAAGTTAATAGCATTTTGGCTGCGCTTCCATAGGACCCAGGATCAATTCCCAGCACCTACAGGGCAGCTCACAACTGTCTGGAACTCTAGATCCAAGAGATCCGACACCTTCACACAGACATACATGTAGGCAAAACATCATTGCACATAAGATAAAAATAAACAAATCATAAAGATGATTTTAGCTTTTTTCTTTCCATTTTTAATTAATTAATTATTTAGTTAGTTAGTTTGTTTGTGTGAGACAGGGTTCCTCTATGCAGCCTTGGATGTCCTGGAACACTGTAGACCAGGCTGACCTCAAACTCACAGAGATCTACCTACCTTTGTGTCTGGAGTGCTGGGATTGAAGGTGTGTGCCACTGCCTCCCGGCCCTAAAATAATCTTTTAAAACTTTTTGAAAGAGTTATTTTTATGTGTGCATGTGTGTGTTTGGCTCAGAAGCCAGAGGAGGACATTGGATCCCATGGAGGTAGACTTCCAGGCGGTCATGAACTGCCTGTTGTGGGTGGCGGGGACTGAACTAGAGTCCTCAGGGAGGAACAGAAGGCATGCCTAGTCACCATGCCACCTATATGGTTTCATCTATTCCAGGCTGCCCCCCCCCCCCAGTGATGTAGCTAAGACTAGCCTTGGACTCCGGATCCTCTTGCCTCAACAATATTGGGATTATAGATGTGTCACCACACCTAGCTCTAATCTTTGCTTTGAAAGTGATTGTATGGACAAAGAACTTGGGGGGTCAGGCTTGCTTCAGTGAGCCTCCGACACACCAGCCCACTCACTCTGCCCCACACTCCTATGGTACCCTGGAGGCCTATGGATCCAGTCCACCTCGAGTGCCTGGCTCTCAACCTACCAGGCTATGGGATACACTGATCTGGCCCTGGCAGCCACCCACGATGTTGCCAGTCAGCACTTGTACCCAGACGATAATATCCTGTAATTGCAGCTAGGATTTGGAATTTGTGTCTGAGAACAGAAGGGTACAGGAGATTCCCTGATTAAACAGGTCCGATAACAATATATTGCTAAGAGGGCAGAGGGAATTTCTTCCCTGGGCTCTTCTTGCTCAACAGTTCATTGCAGGCAGGCAGCTCTGTCTGCCAACCCTCACACCGGCTCCACCTCCTCCTTCCCACCTCTGTCCTATCTGGGCCCCAGAACTGGCACACGAGGGCCCCTTTTCAGCGGCCAGCACCTCCCCTGACCTTACTCTCCCCACGCCCAACCTCCCTCTGTGTCCACGCAAAGGGCACTGGCCTGCCAGGTGGCCTTGCTGTCCTCTAGTCCCTATGAAGAACACTCAGAATATAAACAAACAAATCCACTTGGGGTTTTTCCTCATCTTTGCAGAACCACACAGCCCGCCAGAGGCTGTCCGGCCGATGGAAATACTGTGACTGCCTAGTCTAAAGTGCCAGCCACCGGCGAGTACAGTGGCTTGTCCATCCATGGGTGGCCTCAGAAAATAAACTATAAGCTGGGCATGGATGCGCACGCCTTTAGTCCCAGCACTCGGGAGGCAGAGGCAGGCGGATCTCTGTGAGTTCAAAGCCAGCCTGGAATACAGAGCGAGTTCCTGGACAGCCAGGGCTGCGCAGAGAAACCCAGATTTGAAACAAAACAGGAGCTAAACTTTAGTGCAAATGTGTTTACACCTTTTCTTCTGTTTCCGTGGGTTTATTTTATTTATTGCTTTAGTAATTACTTGAAATGAGTATTTCCATGTAATTTTTTTTTTTTTGGTTTTTCAAGACAGGGTTTCTCTGTAGCTTTGGAGCCTGTCCTGGAGCTAGCTCTTGTAGACCAGGCTGGCCTCGAACTCACAGAGATCCTCCTGCCTCTGCCTCCCGAGTGCTGGGATTAAAGGCGTGTGCCACCACCACCCGGCCACGTAATTTTTTTAAATATTTATTTATTTAATTTTTAATTGGGAGGGGATGGTTGAGACAGGGTATCATGTAGCCCAGGCTTGCTTCCTACTCCCTATGTAGCTGAGGCTGGCTTTGGACTCCAGGTCCTCCAACCTCCATCTCGGAATTATAGGCATAGGCCGCTATGCTTGGATCATGTACTTAAAAAAATTTTATTACATTTTATTTGCATGCGTGTGCACACCATAGTGAGCATGTGGGGTCAGAGGGCAGCCTTGGGAGTCAGTTCTCTCTCTCTCCCATGGTCGTCACAAGGACCTGATGCAGGTTGTCAGACTGGGCAGCACCTGCCTTTGCTTGCTGGACCATTTTGCTGGCCCTGGGTGGTCTGCTTTTAAATTTATTGTTAATTTTCTTTAGTTAGATTACAAAGTGATGGGTTTCATTTGTATGTATATACATCGTTGTGCTTTATTCTTCCTTGCCTCCTCAACCCATAACATTCCCACTTCCTTCTCCGCCCTGGCCTGGAACTTGCTAACTAGACCAGGCTGGCTTTGAACTCGCAGAAATCCTCCTGCCTTTGACAGCCTCCTGAGTGCCAGGACTAAAGCCGTCTCTCCTGGCAAATTTTCTTTTTTCTTTTTCTTTTTCTTTTTTTGGTACATATATTTAAGTACTTGTGACTAGTGTCACTCTTGCGAATAGAACCTCTGGTATATGGAGTTACCTGGAGGCCCACCCTAGCATTCAAGAGAAATTCAAAACTCCCCAGCATTGTTGGAAAGTTGCATCATGGGTCTTTTGTAAAACATGCTGAGAAAGCTCAGGAGGACCATGCTGTGAGTACTGGGAGCAGGTCGCATGCTTCCCCAAGCCCTAGTCCTCAGCAATGGTGGTCCTGCACCATTCCTGTCACCACGCAAATTCATACTTACATCCCCTGACACTATATAACCCAAACCCGCACTCCACACCAAGACTTCCCAAACCCACATTCCATTACCCCCATTCCATGCCTCAAGTCCATATACCTCAACCTCACTCACACCCACACTACAGACCGCATACCTTGACCTAATTCCAGGGGCCCTGTTCTTCTTTCTTCTTCTTTATTTTGGTAGGCTTTTTATTTTAAGGTGATTTCTGGGGGCTGAGCTACTAAGAGCACTGGCTGCTCTTCCAGAAGACCACCTGTAACTGCGGTTTCTGCAAGCACATTGCAAGCAGATAAATTCACGTAGCCACACACACACACACACACACACACACACACACACACACACACACACTCGATAAAAACAAACAAATACATAAGGTGAGTTCTGATAAACCTTAGGCTAGCCTCATACCCTCAACCCTCCTGCCTCAGCCTCCCTCGTGCTGGAAATTTCAGGTATGTAGCCCCGTGCATGGCTTTTTTTTTTTTTTTTTTTTTGTCTTTTTACACAGGATCTTGCCGTGTAGTCCTGGCTGGCCTGGAACTCACAGAGATCCACTTGCCTCTGCTGGAACTAAAGACTTGAGCCACCTCACCACACCTCATTTTTTTTTAACATTTATTTATTTATCGTATATGTATATTGTGGTCATGCCTGTCACCGTGGGTGTGGACGTAAGGAGACAAGGTACAGAAATCAGTTCTCTCGGGCTACTGTGTGGGTTCCAGAGATTCAGGTCACCAGGTTTAGCAGCAGGTGCCTTAACTCATGAAGCCATCTCTCCTGTCCCCATTCTCTCCTATTTAAACAAATTTAACAGGTAATCCCAGCACTTGGGAGGCAGAGGTAGGAGGATTGCTGAGAGTTCCAGGCCCACGAGGTCTCCTTAGTGAGACCCTGTCAAAAAGAAAGGAAAGAGAAAAAGAGGAAGAGAGAAAGGGGAAAAAACCTAACCACGCTGGGTTTGCTTGCTTCTGTTCACCTGCAACACATCCTAACTGGACATTTGACATCCTTCCCTTTTGTAGGGAAAAAGGAGAAAATTTCAAAAAAAAAATTTCAAGGGACTGGAGAGATGGCTCAGTGGTTAAGAGCACTGACTGCTCTTCCAGAGGACCTGGGTTCAATTCCCAGCACCCACATGGCAGCTCACAACTGTCTGAAGATCTAGTTGCAGGGGATCTGACACCTTTACACCAATGCACATAAAATAAAGTTAAATAAACCATAAAAAAAAATTCGCCAGGCGGTGGTGGCACACGCCTTTAATCCCAGCACTTGGGAGGCTAGAGGCAGGTGGATCTCTGTGAGTTTGAGGCCAGCCTGGTCTACAAGAGCTAGTTCCAGGACAGGCTCCCAAGCCACAGAGAAACCCTGTCTCGGAAAAAAAAAATTCATATATCAATAATATCAAATATCAATAAGCTTTGAACTTTGGTTTTTCTTTTATCCCCATTACACAAGGTCATTAGCATAACCAGTGTACATCTGAAATCAAGGGCAGGACAGCTAGGGGACATGGTGGGAAAGCAGACATCATGATTGAGGCCCACGGGTAACCCAAAGAGGGTCTTGCTAGGTAGGGAAGAGTGACCTTGAAAGCCTACTCCTCCTGCCTCTACCTCCACAGTGCTGGGGTCACAGTCTGTGCACCGTGAGGCATTGTTTTGGTTGTGGGATGAGAACTAGGGCCTCCTGCATGCTAGGTGAACATTCTACCAATCGAGTATGTCCTGCCTTTCTCGTCTAGACATACCGAATGGCATGCTGTGTCACCTGTCCCCTCTCTCTGAGGGCAAGCTGACCAAAGCCCCAGGCACACGGGTTTAATAGGCTAACTGGGGTGTGCCTGGGTGACCCCACCCCGAGAACGCCGTTCTTATTAACTAGGCCAAAGGCTTCAGCCCAGTGACTCAATGAGGCTCTGAAATCCCAGTTTCTCAACCTGGACCCGGAGGCTCTGCAGCCAGGCCCAGCCTGCCTCACAGGACCTGCTGACAAGCTAAGCCTGCTCTCCCACTGTCTGTCACCTCTCAGAGTCCACCCAGCCTGGGTCCCACCTCCCCAGTCTTAGCCCCGCCTCCCTACTGCTGAGCTAGCTGCTTCTCAGTCTTTTGCACTTGCTTAGTAAAGAAATAGGCACCTCCATCCAGCTCTTGGTAAATGGGGTAGGGGTAGGGATGAAAGTCAGGGGTTCAAGGACAGCCTGGACTACAGGAGACCCTGTCTAAAAGCAATAAATAATTAATTAAAAATCATGGTAAAATTGCATAATATGGGACAATCAAGACAGCTCAACAGGTAAAGGCTCTTGCTTTAGTACCTGACAACCTGGGTTCAGGACCTAGAACCCACAGGGTGGAAAGAGAGGCTGTCCTCCGACCTCTACGTGAACACACACACACACACACTAACAAATCAATGAGTAAACACAGCAGAATGTGGTGTGTGGTGGCCCAGCCCTTTAATCTCAGTGCTCCAGAGGCAGAGGCAGAGGCAGTCAGTTCAAAATCAACCTGGTCCACATAGTTAATTCGGGCCAGCCAAGGCTAAAGTGGGACCCTGTTTCAAAAAAAAGAAAAGAAAAGAAAAGTGCAATATATATAAATGTATCATTTGTCCATATTTGGTAGCTCCTGTTCTTTTCTTTCCTTTTTCTCTAAGACAGGGTTTCTCCGTGTAGCTCTGGCTACCAGGCAGCAGCTATCTATAATGTCCTCAGTAGCTGAGAGAGGAGAATTGCTGAGAGCCCAAGACCAGCCTGAACTACATACAGAAATCCAATTAAAAGAATTAAAAAATTTTTTTCATGATATTTATTGAGCTCTACATTTTTCTCTGCTCCCCTCCCTACCCCCTCCCCTCCCTCCAAATTTTTTTTTTTTTTTTTTTAGTGAAGTAGACTGAACATGCCTAATGCATGTGTCAGGGTCAGAGGACAACTCCCACGAGTCCACTCTCTCCTTCTATCCTGTGGGTTCTGAAAGACCCGGATAAATCCAGACCTCTCTAGCAGGAAGAGAAGAGCCAAAAAATCTAGGTTAGCCGGGTCAGTGACTCTGTTTCAGGAACTAGCTGAAGATAAAGTTAGATTATAATCTTGAGAAACAGAGAGTTACCCCCTTGTGATGATCACTGGTATTTTCGGAATTTTCCAATGACACCCTCCCCACCCCCTTTGGATTACTGGGTTGTGGTTTCTTCCCTTAAAAACTCCTTCTCCCAGCTACTGGGGTCGAACTCCTCCCCTGCGTGGGCTATGAGTCTCGACCCCAGTGCTGGTACTTGTCAATAAACCTCGTGTGATTGCAGCAAAGACGGTCTCTCGTGAGTTCCTGGGGGGTCGTGTTATCCTGAGACTTGAGAGTCTCCCGGATCCGGAGGGTCTTTCATTTCCAGGAGCGGAGCTCAGGTTGGCAGGCTTGGCGTCAAGCACCCTTACCAGCTGAGCCAGTTTGTGGGCCTCATATAGTAAGTTCTAGGCTAGCCTGGGCTATGTCATGAAACTGCTCCAAAAAACAAGCCAGAAGACAGTTGCAATGTGGGGGATGATGCAGATGCTCAATTGCTGCACACAGGAGGCAACCAGATCTCTGTGAGTTCAAGGCCACACATGCACACACATGCACACACACACACACATGCACACACACATGCACACACATGCGCACACACACACACACATGCACACACACTCATGCACACACACACCCTCAGACGTCTTGCCAGGGCATCTCTCTCATGCCCTCCTCTTCCCAAGCCGTCTAAAGCAGACAGTAGCCTGGGCTCTGAGCGAGAGTGCCTAGAGCTTGGGGCTCCTCAAAGTCAGGGATTATCATCAGCAGACCTAGAGAAACTGTCCTAACTGGATGTCAGGCCATCCAAGCAAGACTCACCCCACAGCTGGTCAACTTGGGGCTTCCAAGCCCTGCAAAAGGGTCTGGACCGCTAGCTATGGTTGCCTGCCCTGGCACTCACTGAAGGGAGACCCTGATGACAGATGAACCAGACTGATACCCAGGGGCCAGAATGCTGGTTGGGACCAGGCTGGGAAGCCATGTTTTCAGGGAACTGGAGGAGCCAGCCCAGGCTTCTCGGCCCAGAATGCCTCTCCTGTTGGGATACCCTACCAGCGGCTCTGGGCCACCCTGTCTCAGACCTCCCTGGAAATGAAGCTGCACCAGACCTTAAGCAGACGAACCAGCACTGTTTGGCCCAGTCTCTCTACCTGTGGGGAAGCTCTCCTCGGTGCAGGTACGTCTGGACCACCTGCCTTGGCAGACACCTGCAGCCCAGGTGCCTCACCCAGGTGGGACCTGACCCGAGCACCTGGAAGTCAAGCTGCTGAGCTCCACACATCCCCACCACACCCCTTGCCTCGGGGGACAGGGCCACCCGCTTGGCTTTTCCTGGAGAGATGCTTTCTGTTTCGGAAAATCCAGGATCTTGGCCACTGCCCAGAAAAAAAATGAAGGTGGTATGAGCTAGAGAGGAAAACCTGCAGGTTTATCCTTTCAGAGCGTATTGACCCTGGCTATAGCTGACCGAGGGTCACAGTGACCGGCCCCCAACCCCCAGGTCCCCACCCAGCGGGTGACCCAGCTTGGAAGTGCAAGCACGCATGTGCTTTCTTTCCCCGTGAGAAACCTCAGCTCTTTAAAAGCTCTCCCACCCACAGGAGTGGTGATCCATTAAGCCGATATCAGCCAAATACACTTGAATGTGAATCAGCATGAATTAGCTTGTGCAGTACACCTGGAGTCACCCCAGTCTAGAACACCATATATCTATATAGTGTGTGTGTGTGTGTGTGTGTGCATTGCTTTTTTTTCCCCACATTCCCACATGTATGTCTGTGTGAGGGTGTTAGATCCCCTGGAACTGGAGTCAGAGACAGTTGTGAGCTGCTGTCATGTGAGTGCTGGGAATTGAACCCAGGTCCTCTGAAGAGCAAAGTGCGCAGTGCTCCAAATCACTGAGCCATCTCCCCATCTCCCCCCCTCCTTTTTTTTTTTTTTTTTTGGAAACCAACCACAGGAGATAAATGATGGGTACAAGGTCAGACAGACAGGTGGGAACTACTCACTGACAGCAGGAAGAACCACTTATGGTAGACTGTCAACAGGTGACAGGGGT
>PVIU01035006.1:0-10766 GCA_004026605.1 Ondatra zibethicus | reverse complement strand
TCATGGTGTCCCATATTTCCTGGATGTTTTGTGTTGCGAATTTGTTGGTTTTGTTGTTTTCTTCTATCACTGAGTTTATTTTCTCTATCGTGTCTTCTGCATCTGAGATTCTTTCTTCTATCTCTTGTATTCTGTTAGTTATACTTGTCTGTGTGGTTCCCATTCGTGTATCCAGATTTTCCATTTCCTGCCATCTCTCGGTTTGTGTTTTCTTCATTGCCTCCATTTCAGTTTTCAAGTTTTGAACTGTTTCCATTACCTGTTTGATTGCTTTTTCTTGGTTTTCTAGGGTATCTTTGAGGAATTTATTCATTTCTTCTAACTTTTTGTTAGTTTTCTCATCCCTTTCGATAAAGGAGTTTTTCGCCTGTTCTTTAAAGGACTCTATAATTTTCGTAAAGCTACGTTTAAAGTCAATTTCTTCTACTTCATCTGGGATAGGTTGCTCGGGCTTTCCTGTTCCATAATCGCTGGATTCTGGTGTTATCATGTTGCTTTTCAGGTTGTTGGACGAATTCTTTGATTGGCGCCTGCCCATCTCTTCTGAGAGTTGCCCGCTCTGCTCCGTTCAGCTCCGCTTGGCTCCCGGGGTCAGGGTCCAGATGAATCCGCAGAATCTGGTTGGGCGAGGTTCCCGGTCCCAAGGGCAGGCCTAATGAGGGTTGCCAGCTCTGCTCTGCTCAGCTCCGTGGGACAAAGGAGGCCCCCTAGCAGGCGACTCGCCCTTCCCCCAAGGCCTCAGCCCGGGTAGGCCGAGCTCGGGTGCAGCCGGGACCACGCAGATGAGAAGGGATGCCCGGGGGTGAGTAGGGTTGGGACAAGCAGCAAAGCCAGCCGAGGGGAGCCCCGAGTGGCCAGAAGGCCCCGGGGATGGGCTTGGGTCCACTCACCAGGGTCCAGATGACTCCGCGGAAGCTGGTTGGGCGAGGTTCCCGGTCCCCAGGGCAGGCCTACTGAGCCATAGGCACATTTTTTAAATGACATATTAACCAATGTGCTTCTTTTATTTTAATTTACTTTAGTTATTTTCTTCATAGTAACCTGGAGAAATACAATAAATTGCTTAATTATTTTAATCTTGATTTAGATCAATCTAGTATTAATCTGATTTGATTAATACCACTTTCATTTCAATAGTAAGCAAAATGTCCCTCATATTGAGTTCTGTTTATTCTCTCTTCTATGCTGTTTTACTCTGTTTGACTCTATTTTACTTGTTAGCTTCTTTATGTTTATCCTCTTGGGAGCTGGCTGAGACTTTTGGTTTAGTAGCTAAATGTCTTTTATCAAAGTTGTAGCATTTGCAACAATGATTTCCTCAAGTATCTTCCCTTTGTTCTTCTCCCTGTTTCTTATATGCAGATATTCCTGGTAGGGTTACAGTTTGATAAAAGGAGCATTCATATTGCTCTGCTTTATCTTCTGTGTTTCAACCCAACAAATGTTTTTTAAATAGTTTCATTTCAGTTTGTTTGTTTGCTTATGTGTGTGAATGTGTTTGCATGCCCGGACATGTACCTGGACTTCAGAGGACAACTTGTAGGAGTTGTTCCCTCCTTCCAACATGTGGGTCCCAAGGATTGAACTTGGGTTATTATGCTTGGCAGCAAGCATGTTTAATAGATGAACAATCTCACTAGTCCAACTTCACTTCTTCATTCATGGCTTTCATTGTCATACTACCTTCTGAATTTAGTCTTGAGTTCTTTATGTTGAGAGGTGTCATGAGCAAAGATAACTATCCTGCATTTGCTGGCATAAAATCAGGTGAGTTGCATTAGTCCCAGTGGAGGACAATACAATGAGATGGCAAGAAGATGAGTCCAAAATGCATGAAATTTATCATTTAACAATATCAAAAAGAATAAGGGCACTAGTAGGAAAGTCACAGATAGTCTGGCCTTTGCAGAAATTTCAACCATCAAATGAGGTACAAAAGAATCTGTGAGTGGGTGGCTTTATGCATTGTCCCTTACTTTTTCTTATTTCTTATAATGATTTGGATTCTCTAGTTTAAAGTACACAGACGGAATAGAATGTCTGACTTACATGAGTCTAGTGTCAACCATTAGATTTTATATCATCAACAGCTGTGTGATATGTTAAATTTTGGATGAGGGAAAGGAGGCCATATAATATCAACCATTTGGCAAGAAGTTTGAATTAGCCTGAAGACAATGAGGTACAACTAGATTTTTAGGCAAATTATATGAGGTCTAAAAGGAGATGTGCAGACAACAACTATACTAGGCAAACTTAAGACATCTATCATTATATTCGTAAATACTTTCATGTCTCCCCTCATCACATATGCTGTTAAGTCCTTGTCAGGGTTCGTGGTTTTAACATAGAAACCATTACTTTATCCTAAGTGTATTGGTACGGAGGCATGTGGAATAACGAGACACAGTTTACACAGTCATCTTGGAAGGGCCTCTTAGGCATTTTTTATTTTTGAAGATCTATCCATGTTTATTATATAAAACACCTTTTATTTTTTAGATAAACCAAGGTGGAATACTCATTAATATTTTTTTGTATGATATATGGGCCCACAGTCCTTTCCATGAATTATTCCAATTATTAGAATTTTAAAGTTCCAATTTCCAATTTTTCTGTTTTCTTTCTGTTATTAATGTTCTCTATTTGGTGTATCACCATTCTCACAGTATTCTGTAATTCTTTATACATGCTTCCATTTAGTATTTTGAGATTATTTTAAAGTAACTCACAACTGGGACTGGAGAGAAGGCTCAGGACAGTGAAGAGCTTTTATTTCTCTTGCAAGAGGACCCGTTTGATTCTCAGCACTAATATCCAGCAGCTCAGAACTGCCTACCACCAGTAATTGAAGTTCCAAGGAGATCTGACACCTCTTACTCCTGCTAACCGCTGCACCCCACATGCTCATACACACCCATGCTCATACACATGGACATAATTCAAATAGTAAAAAGAAATCATTAAATAGCAACAAAACAGGCAACTGGGTGGAGTGGTGTTCATCTGGAATCTCAGCATTTGGAAGGCTGAAGAAGAAGGCTCATGGGTTCCAGGCCAGCTGTAATGACCCAGAAAGTTCAAGAGACTATGTGTGAAGGCCCAGTTTTGTTTACAAAACACACTAATGAGATAACTCTGGGTGCTGGGAACTGAAATTTCATCCTCTGCAGCAATAATACATACTCCTAACGATGGAGCCATGACTCTTGCCCCTCTATTGGATATTTTTTAAATTTTGTATATGATTCAAAATACAATCCAAGAAAGCTAACTGCACCCCAAACCACAGGCAACAAATAACCCCATGCCAACAAAACCCAAAGAAGGGAAACACACACACTACCACTGAAAATAACAGGAATTAACAATCACTGGTCATTTATATTATACAAATTGTCAAATGTATAAATCAGATCTCTTCAATATTTTCCATTGCTCTTTTGTTTTATTGCTTTCCTAGCTTCTGTAAAATCTTTATTTTGGCATCTACGGCTACGTCAAATGTCTGCTTATGAACAATAGTTTAGATGAGTGGGTAGAACTAATAGATTGGATAGAATCAGTAGCTACAATAACTTAGCTGATTGAATAGAATTTTCCTTAAATTTCTGATACTATTTTAATTGCTTAAGACAGTCATGAAATAATTAAATCAGAAGAAATTAAATACTAAATAGGTGAGATGCAGATAGCAAATGACAACACAAATTTAAATCAACACAAAAATCGTTTTCTTTTTTAAAAATAGAATTTTATGTGCAGAGCATCCACAGCTTACCCTGTCTCATCCCCTCCTAGTTCCTTCTCACCTCCCCATTCTTACAGCTCTACACCTTCTTTTTCTCTTTAGACAGCAAACTGGCAGGTAAAAACAGAATAAAATAAAACAAAAAACCAAAAGAAATACATATATATTCAAGCTCTCACACACTCCATCATCCCTATTGCTCTCTCTCACACACACACCATAAAGACACAACACTGAAAACTATACATACAAGCAAAAAAACAGTAAGGTAAAAAAAATGCCCAAACAAAACAATATGAGACAAAAAATACAAAGAGTTCATTATATTTTAGCAATCTAGGGCTGGGTATGGGGCCTCCTCAGACTGTATCTGAGCTCCTGTCTCCTCCTGACTTATATTCCTCTCTCTGTCCAGCCATATCACTCCTGTCTCCAACTCCCTACTTCTGGGATTAAAGGCATGGGATTCTAGAGTGTTGGAATCATCTTTGTGAGCTCTGTTTCTGTTTTAGACAGATTCAATCTTGTGTAGCCCAGGGTAGCCTTGAAATCACAGAGATCCATCTGCCTCTGTCTCCTGAGTGCTGAGATTAAAGGTGTGTGCCATCACTGCCTGGCCAATAGTGGCTTAACTCGGCTCTCTCTTCAGGCAAGCTTTGTTTGTTAGGTTACAAACAAAATATCACCACATTGTTCCACAAATGAGAGAAAAAACTAACATTTCTGGGCCTGAGTTACCTGTCTTAAAATTATTGTTTCCAGTGTCATCCATTTACCTCCAAATTTCAGTTTCACGATTTTTGTTGTTTTTTGTTTACGAGACAGGGTTTTTAGGTAGCTTTGGAGCCTGTCCTGGAACTAGCTCTTGTAGATCAGGCTGGCCTCCAACTCACAGAGATCCACCTGCCTCTGCCTCCCAAGTGCTGGGATTAAAAGCGTGTGCCACTACCACCCAGCAATTTCACTTTTTTAAAATAGAAGTTTGTATTTCATCTGTTGAGAAATCCATCTAGTCCAACAATGACTTTCCCCTGACACAAGGATCTAGTAGTTGTTCAGTCCAAAAGATTATAAACCTCAGCAGTTTTAATCTGGTGCTGGAGTCCCAGAGAGCTATCAGTTTTCCAGTTTAAGTTGGAATTCTGAAGAAGCAGTAAAGGAATGACGCAAGAACAAGGGAGACTCTATCACTGTTGAGGAGATTTGGAAATAGTTTTGGGGAAGGGAAGGGTCAATTGTCGCGAAGAGTGTAGCATGTGATAAGTCAACACCTCTCCAGTGGAAGGTCACATGCCCAAGAGTATCTGGGCAGTATATATTGACCTTCATAGTGGGGAGGGAAGTGGAGGCACAAACTTTGGTGGGAAAGGAAGAGTCATAAGACAGGAGTGTGAAAATGATAAAAACACACTGTACAAAAACACAGTTACCGAATGAAATATATAGTAAGAAAAATTAAAGAAAGAAAAAATGTATGATGAAAAGAGTAATCATAAAACTATATTACCAGAGAGTAAAAGGGATTTTTCAGAGTCATAAAGGGGTAAATTTATCAAGAAGATATAACACTAGTAAATATAACTAACAGTGGAGCTACAAAATTAAAAAAACAGAAGCTGGAAAAAACAGATTAATCTGTAGTTGAAGATAGCAATATTTTTCTGTATAGATGATAAAGTTGAGTAAAAATCAATAGGTATAAACATTTAATAACACGAAAAAATGAATTAACTTAATTGATGCATTCAATGGGATAAAGTATATAGTCAGTCATACAATTTGCCGCGATTTTTTTTTTTTAAAATCCAATAGGCTGTGTTGTTGTACTATTTGTATTTTTTTAGATTAGCTTGTGAGGTGGCACATTTCCATGTGGCACTTTCATAAATACCTTACTTGGTATGAATCTCTTTTCCCTTCTCACTTAAACTTTTCTTTCAGAGTCCCTCCCTGTTCTCTAAGTTATTCTCCCACAGTGTCTCCCTTTCTCCCTCATTCTATTGTCTTTTCCATTCCTCTCTCTTCAAGTCTCTCTGCCCCCAAAATTTCATGAATCATTTTCTAGTTTCTTACTTTGGACTCATTTGCTTCTATGAGATACAGTTATTTACCAGTTGAAATCTAGGGCCTGTATACGAGAGGGACCAATGCCATTTGTCTTTGTGAAGATTCGTCATAACATTCTCCATTTCCAACCATTTTCTTTTTCCTTATGGTTAAAAGAAATCCCATCTACCATATTTTATTTCTTTTTTAAGTTAAAATAGACTTTTTCATTCAATATTTCAATCCCTATTTATTTACTGATTGACATCTAAGAAGAGTCTTCTATTTCCTTGTTGCTGTGAAGACATTCATGAAAAGCATGGATGTTCAAGCATCTCTATGTTAGGATGCAGAGGACTATCAGCATATGCCAGCAGTGTTATAGTTTTAAAAGTCTGAAATCCAACAGTTCACCATTTGATGCTATATAAAAGTAAGTTTGAAATGAACAACAAAAGGATATCTAAAACAGTAATTTCCGACATATGGAATTTAAATAAGAACTTTGATTCTGAAAATTTCAAGCTCATTTTTAAAGAACTCATAGAATTTTTTACATAATAACAAAATCAAAGCAAAACAGTTCTGCAAACACATATATGGCATAACCCAAGTTAAATTATTTGAAAATTGTGCACATATGTGTGAATTCTGAGAGAGGTGATATCTAGAAGTCTCTCAATGTTAGAGAAATTAAGAAATACTGCTTCCCACAGGCAGCCTGGATGAGAAAGATGTTGAAAAATTATATATCTAACATTAATTTATGGTGGATTGCTGCATGTTCTCCTCATGTTGTAACAAAATTTGAATACTTAGGAAAAATCGAGACATGTTTGGGATCCATGAGCTGATAAAAATCACAAATTATACTGAACTAACCAGTTTGTAAGGCACAACCCTAAAACAGCATTATCATGTATGGCCTGGGAAACAGATGAAAACAAAGATATTTATGTTTCAGAGCTACTAGTTAATACTTCACATATCATTCTGCTTACTCAGCCATCTTATCTTGCTTTCCTAGTGAAACATGTCAGGTATGGACTATATAAGCTGAAGTCCATGTTTGTCTACATGTGGAAAAGGTAAAAATTTATCGACAGTCTACTGGTCAAAAGAAATAGGATAATGCCTTTCAAATAGTTTCAAAGCACAATCGTTCATTTAAACATGGGGCTGAAATCAAATCAGTCCCTTATTTCCCAAAAGCTTGTGTCACCTTCGTGTCATTGCACATTTTGGTTATTTTCATGATATTTTTAATATTTTCATAATTATTGGGTTTGCTTTGTTCACCTGGTACCTGTCATCTCTGTTATTTTTGCTATAACTGTTTGGAAACATTATAAATTACATATAAATAAAATAGCATATTTAATGGCTAAAAAAATAAACATGGGGCTGAATAAGTTATACTGTAGAGTCATTTGATAAAAACAGTTCTGAGGACAGAAATATTTTTACAATGCCTCATAAAAATAGTTCTTCCAGCAATACTTTCCACATCACATGCAATGTTCACTCTAATTCACAGGCTGACTGTAGACAGAAGTTTCTGTCCCACCTGATCCTGCAGCCGTTCAGTTCCAAATAACCACACTGAGGCTATATTAGTTACAAACTGGTTGACCTATCAGCTCAGGCTTATTATTAACTATCTCCTACAACTTAAATTTATGCATAATTCTTGTCTATGTTTAGCCGCCTGGCTTGGTACCTTTTCTCAGCAAGGCATTCTTATTTTGCTTCCTTTCCGTCTGGCTGGTGACTGTGTTTCTGCCTTCCCTCTTCCCAGAATTCTCCTAGTCTGGTCATTCCGCCTATACTTCCTGTCTGGCTACTAGCCAATCATCATTTTATTAAACCAATATGAGTAACAAACCTTTACAGTATACAAGAGCATTATCCCACTGTAACTAACTATGGGATGAACAAATAATGTGATGTTTCTTTTTTCTTTTTCTTTTCTTTCTTTTTTTTGTTGTTCTTTGTTTGTTTGGTTTTTCAATACAGGTTTCCTCTTTGTAGTCCTGGCTGTCTCTGTATATGATGCTAACATTGAACTCACAGAGATCTGCTTGTCTCTGCCTCTAAAGAGCTAGGACTAAAGGCATGTGGGACCGCTGCCTGTGGTCGTCATTTACTCTCTTCCACTATAAGTTGCTCCCTACTCAAAGTCTCTTCTAATTTATACTGTTGAGACAATAAAAGCTTTCTTATAAATAAGTACAGCAAGAAGAAGAGATCAAATATCCTCTTCAAAGAAACCTGATTTCCACGGGACAAATGGTGCCTCCAACTTTAGCCCTAAAATCGTTCACATCAGGGACTCAACCCCATTTGACCTTCACCACAGAAGATCAACACAACTGGACACACTGCAGAGGTCACAGATCATGGTGAGCATGACCCAAATGGACACATGTGTATCACAACTCTTATATCTATGGCTCAGGGAACAACCGAAAGGGGGCAGAAAAAATGGCAAGAGCAAGAACACTGGGAACTCTTCTATGAAACAGTCTCTCCTGGAAATAACATGACAATAACAATAGCAATAGACTAACATTGATGGAAGTAATTGCATGGAATCCACCCCTAGATAAAGAACTATAGGCAACCAATGACTATGGAGAAAAGGAGATTTAGTCTCTCTCAGATATGAGGCACATAGTTGGTTATCCAATACAAAGGCACTTCACAATGTTGTGATGACTATGATGCCTCCTGATCCAGAGAATAAATTGGTTACTTAGAGATCTTTAAAGTCTGGATTACTAATATAATTTCCCCCCAAGTATCTGGTTTAAAATTAGCAAAATGCAAGTCAGAGAACTGCCATATTACTGCATTTGGTGATCTGGGGTTAAAAGGCATACATTGCTGACACCCAGTGGAAAGCAGGTATAAAGCAACTTATTCCAAACCTCAGAGAGCTCTATTACTACTACCTTTCATTTCATTTGCTTTCTTCCTATATTTTCTAATTTTATGTTTTATACACAAAATACCCATTTAAAGAGTGTTTGTCCTCGTTAGTATAGTGGTGAAAAAAAGAATGTTTAAAAGTCTAGAAATTTCTAAGAAAATATGGATCATTAGCCTTTCAACAAGAAGGAGCAGGGTTTGACCCAAACACTGGGGGTGGTAGAAAAGAGGGATTATCAAATTTTTAGCACAATTTTCAGCATAACTGAAGTTATAATAATAGTGTTATAGAACTAATATCTCTCTCTCACACACACTACAAGGTCATTTGTCTCCACAGTGAAAAGCTATATCCATGTAATTATTGAAAGAATGAAAGAAGCAAAGGCAGGGAAGGAAGCAATTTTCCAATGGAACCCAGTATTTTGTGTTTTGTGGTGCATTAATCTTCCCAGACATTTTAAATGCCTTAAGAAATTTGAATGCAGAACAAGTCTTGCCTTCTCTTCATTCTTTTTTACTGCTAAGATTAGCTTCCAAGAGTGTAAGACAGAATCAATATTCTTTTGCCTTAATTGTCTAACTACTAAAAGCACAGTAAGTCATAAAAACTCCTAAAGTGACAACTGGAGGTCACTGACACCATCACCATGAATCTTCTTGTCAAAGGTTTGAGCAAAACCTTTGCTGTGTTTAATGTCAAAGTGGCAGCTGCTCTGGGAAATTTGTCAACTGAAAACCAAAACCACGCTACAGGACAGCTGGAGGAAATGTGTATTTGCGCTGGGAGTGAGCCAGGAGAAACAAGAAGTGTGGCTTTGAAGTTTTAGTTTTAAGTTAATGGCAGAGTGATCACAGCCCTTAGCATGGTGGTTCTTTAAATGCTTGATTTTCACAAGGCAGTGAAATTTTATAAAATAGCCAGCATTCTTAAATAGGTGTGGCACAGTTTTTCCAAGCACAAGTTGTTCCTGAATCTTATGAATTGCTATGATTCTTTCAATCAAAATGTAAGATTCAAGTAACTTAGATAGTCAACAGTTTATTTGGAAGTGGGACTATTTTGGCTAACTGTAGCCTCTGAAGGTATTCTGAGAACATTTAAGGTATGCCAGGTGAAGCTATAATGCTTGGTAAGTTAAGTGTAATGACATGAAATGTTTATTTTAGGGTATATCGGGTATGACTTCTATCCCTTTTTGTAAATAGAAGAGCACCTATATGGAAAATTCCAAAATAACACAATAAAGTATTAAGGCACATCCTTTCATTCTATTTTGGTTTTATACTTTGCTGTTCTTCACTGGTCTCTAATGTGTATTTCTCCTGCCTGTACTTTTCTAGTCCTGGGTTACATGTGTGTGACACTGTCTCATTATGTTGTTCCTTAAAAGAGTACATCTTAACCCAAAAACAAAGAAATAAAATAATCTGTGTGCAAAGCGAATTCTGTTCCAAGAAATTACAATGACAATCATCCTATCTTATTTTTTCCCACTTTACACAGCCTGGGGAACAACACAATCAAGTACCAGTAACTAGAGATCTAGTCTCTAGAACATATTGTTAAATCTTACCCTCTAACACTATGTGGGAAATGTGGTTTCTATTTGAGAGGTTGTTTAATTCACCCACTGTGTATTTCAAAGAATAGGGAAAGAATTCTATGGAAATTGGAATATATTTATGTAGAAAATAAATCATAGTAATATATCATAGGAAAGGGAGAGGAGAGATAGATAGAGGGAGGGGAAAAAGAAAGAAGGAAAGGAAGAAATGAAGGAAAAAAAGGAAGAACTATATATCTGTACCACACCTCAGATTTGCTCTAAAGAAAGCTCCACTTCCTTGGTTAGTGTTACCCCAAGATACTTTATGCTATTTGTGGCTATTGTGAAAGGTGATGTTTCTCTGATTTCCCTCTCAGTTTCTTTATCCTTTGTGTATAGGAGGGCTACTGATTTTTTTGAGTTGATTTTGTATCCTGCCACTTCACTGAAGGTATTTATCAGCTGTAGAAGTTCTTTGGTAGAGTTCT
>PVIU01035005.1:0-10767 GCA_004026605.1 Ondatra zibethicus | reverse complement strand
CATGGAAGCAAGGATATAAAATTCAGTGATCACCAGAGCAATGAAAAGGAGGCACTGTGTGAAGCACCCAGCATAGGAGATTGTCTTCTGGTCTGAGACAAAACCACGCAGCATGTTGGGAGTAACATTGGAAGAGTAGCAAATGTCTACAAAGGAGAGGTGCCCAAGGAAGAAGTACATGGGCGTTTGCAGGTGGGAATTGGTCCTGATCAGCACAATCATGCACAGGTTCCCTGCCAGCGTGACGACAAAGATGAGCAGAAACACAACGAAGAGGATCCTCCCCAGCACTGGGCTGTCTGTGAGTCCCACAAGAATGAAATCCATCCCTGTAGTAGTACGGTTGAGGGAGGTCATTTTCTTACACTTGCAAGCTGAAAGTGGCAAGAAATGGGAGCACTGCCTTCTCTTTTGTATGCCCATCAACGTCACTCATTTCCTCAAGTCCTTATTTTCATCATTTACAGTTCTCAGTATACACCCCACCTTTTCAGTGTTAATTCTTAATTCTGCATCTTTGTGTCATGGCTCCCTTTCAATTTATCTGCTTCTATTTCTTCTCTCTCTCTCTCTCTCTCTCTCTCTCTCTCTCTCTCTCTCTCTCTCTCTCCATATATATATGGAGACACACAGACAAAATGCTTACATGAAATTTGATTTATTTTTTCACACTTCCTTCCTTACATATATGTATCATCTTGTATTTTTGAGTACATCTATGTTTTGGAAGTCCCTACCAAGCCAGGCGCTGGTGGCACATACCTTTAATCCCAGCATTCAGGAAGAGGTTAATCTCTGTCAGTTCAAGACCAGTGTCATCTAAAAGAGCTGGTTCTAGGACAGGCTCCAAAGCCACAGAGATTCCCTGTCTCAAAGAAGCAAAAGAAAAATAAAAAAATAAACTCTTTCCTTTTATTATATTTTCCAAGCTTTGTAAAAAAAAACTAAATAAATGAAGCAAATGAGCAAAGTAAAGAAGAGTTAGTAACTTCTATCATGCAAATTGACCAGTCTTATATATCTTAGGTTTCCTACTTTTCTCAGCAGTGATAATCTCTCATTTCAGATACAAAATAAAACTGCTTCATTTCCTTATAACCCATTGATATCTCATCTAATCTTAGCTATCTAGAGAGAGTTTAACATATAAATTTTGTCTTTTAATATATAACAAAGATTCAGAATCAAAAATTAGACTTTCTCTTGACCATTCACACATTTATTCATGTGTGCATGGAAATAGTATTATAGGAGTTTATAAAGTAAACAAACTTCCCATTTCTATAGCACACATTACACTGTAGATATTAATCATTGCAAAGCTAGGCAAATGAAATGAGCCATTTTGTGATGGTAGAAAGTCTCTTCCTAAAAAGGTAGCATTTACACTGTCAATAAAAAAAAATACACCTATCTTAGAACTAGTGTCGATTTTTGTTTCTTATTTTTATGTTACTAAATCATTCACACAAATATTAGCTTATAGATGTTTGAACAATGGCCTCTCTCTCATGGTGTGTGAGTGACTGAAAAAAAAGATCACAAAGCTTAGTCTTCAAGCATCATACACTCAGACAGCTATGTGCTTGTTCTCCAACTGTATATTTGAAAAACATACAAATGATGTGGATTCTTTAGTGAAAGAAAATATCAAAATATGATTAGAATGGCCAGTTTCCAAAATAAATATGTTCTCAAAAGGGACAAGACCACACGCAAACATTCACAACAGTTTTACTTACCAAATGCAGAAAATAACTAAATGTGGACATATAGTTACCATGTATTACAGAAGCAAGGTAGAGGGATTTATAATGTATTGATTTGAAACAGCCCCATGGGTTTCAAAAATAATTCTAAGGATCCAATTAATATATTCTTTGATTCTCAGGGGCAGAACACTAATTTGATATTTTGAGGAACTCATTTTCCTTTGAGGCCAAAATTTCAACAATCTTGTGTACACAGGTTGCCATACTGTGCATAAAATCTCAACATTGTTAAAAAAGTATATACTGTCATCATTATTAGCCCCTTGGCTATGATCAAGTAAAGTATCTCTTATCAGCTTAAACCTGTTACATTCTTAATATAAGAAAAATATATTAAATGCACTTTTGGAATTATGGTATGAAAAGAACATTGCGCCATTAGACCCATATATCAATCTGATATGGCAGCATCGCCTGAAACAACTCCCACAAAGGACTAAAAATAAATAAGTAGTGTGCCAGAAATTCTAACATGTAGGCCAATAACATAAGAATTTTATTCATTTGTTTTTATCAAGTGTAGTTGGAGAGCACTCATTCATTTCATGGCTGCCCAAACCTTAAATCATACAGAAACTGTATTAATTAAATCACTGCTTGGCCTATTAGCTCTAGCTTCTTGTTGTCTAACTCTTACATCTTATTTTAACCAATTTCTATTAATCTGTGTATCACCACATGGCTGTGGCTCACCGGCAAGATTCTATCACATCTGTATTCTGTGGGCAGCTACGTGGAGTCTCACTGACTCTGACTACTTTCTCCCAACAATCAGTTTTGCCACCTAGGTCTATTCTTCCCTAACATAGGACAAAACAGCTTCTTTATTCATTAACCAATGAAAGCAACACATATACAGAAGGACTTCCCACAGCAAGTACACCAAGTATACAGCTATGTTCTTTTTCTCTTAGTGATGTCCTGCTTATCTGCTTCACTTATTACTACTTGAGTGGTGTCTATTTAGCTACTATTGTGATTTGAATGTGATTGGCTCCCATAAACTCATAGGGAATGGCACTATTAGGAAGGCAAGTTTTATTGGAGCAGGTATAGCCTTGTTGGAGAAAGTGTATCACTGTGCAGGTGCGCTTTGAGGTCTCCTTTGTTCAAACTTTACTCAGTATGACACTCAGACCACTTAACATTGCCCAGAGGTAAAGATATAGGACTCTCAGCTTCTTTTCCAGAGTCATGTCTGCCTGCATACCACCGTGTCCCACCATGATGACAAAACCTCTGAGAATATAAGACACCACAATTAAATGTTTTTCCTTTATAGGAGTTGCCATGGTCATGTGCTAGGCTTCCTGAGCCTCCTAATTTCTCAGGGAAAGGTGAGTGTGCTATCTGCCCATTCCACAGCCCCACAATGCAGGACAAACACACAATAGGGAGTTGATTCAAAGAAAAGTGACAATCTGTGATATGGGGGTACCTCTAGACAATGAGAAGCAATCAAACCCTTTCTCTGACTGGTGGGGTGTCTACCTAGTTTTCGCTGTCTCATCCTCACTAAAACTTTTCTCTGTCCTATAGGCCTTGAGGTACAGTCCCTGAGATAATTTTGGCCCAACAGTCATGGTGTCTCTTCACAGCAATAGAACCATAACTTACTTCCTTGCTTAATAAAATGGAAGGTTATGGAGGAAGAAATCCAATGTCAACCTCAAATACACACACACATACACAGATACAGACTCTCTCTCACACACAAACACACTCATACACAGAATTGCATGAATTAAATCCATTAGCAATAAACTCTGAGTCCCCCAAAATGGAATTAGTGTCACATTAAATAAAGAAATAAAAGCTTGGTTTTTATTATTAGTTGATACATGGGATAGATGGTTAATGTTATTCCTTTAAAGGGAGATTTAATGTCATTCTGTTAAAGAGAAGTTAAAGAAACAAGCTGAGTACAGAGTAGGCAGTAGTCTCAAGACTTAAGTTTATTTCATTAATTTCATTTCAACAAAATTAATTGATTTTATATTCATTTTTAAGAAAATGAAAGATTTTATTATGAAATTTAATCCTGAGTGAGTTCAGATTTGAATTCACGACTCCATCTTCCCTGTATCTTCCATCCTGCCTGTTGTATGAGTCTGAATCTCTATCTGACTGAAAGCTGACTTGTGACTGTGTCTGTGGTTTGTGGGTTTCTGTGTGTCTGTTTCTAACAGAAGGGCTTTGCTCTGTTGTTATCAAACAGCACAGAAAGCATCACATGGGAAAGGAATACTCTCCTTTACAGAAATTTTTAACAGAATTTTACAAGGGATTATGTCACTAGCTCCCACTGATCCCCACTGACCCAGAACAAATAAAAGTACTAGAAAGAACATCATTATCAACCCATACCCTTAACTGTTGCTTTAAGTCTTTAGGGTAGATTTTAAAAGGTTTCTTTCAACCTTTGTACTTGATGCTTTCAGAAAATGTTACCAATGCACAAATTTTGGTCAAGGTCACAGAAGTGTACACAATTTAAGAACTCAGCTATGCATTCACTTAGATAATAAAACTTAATTACATGGGAAATTCAAGGCAAGTAAGTGTTACTGTTATGTCATTTCTTTAAAAGTAGGCTAAAAAGAAACAGCCTGAGTAGACAGTACAATAGGAATCTTAAGTCTTAAGTATCCTCAAAGTATGTTATTAACTCTGGCTTTGAAGTTGAGCAAAATTTTCATCCTCTTAGGATAGGAGACATTTTCATGCAGGAAGAACACTGTACACATAACAAACAAATCTTTAAAAACAGATGCATTTTCGGAATATTATGTCATTACATAAAGGGATCCACAATCATGCATATGAATACAGATTATTGCTGTAGAAGCTGATTATATTCTTTTTGTTTGTTTGTTTTGTTTTGTTTTTCGAGACAAGGTTTCTCTGTAGCTTTGGAGCCTGTCCTGGAACTAGCTCTTGTAGACCAGGCTGGCCTCGAACTCACAGAGATCCACCTTCCTCTGCCTCCTGAGTGCTGGGATTAAAGGCATGCACCACCACCACCCGGCATGCTGACTATATTCTTAAAACAAATGTATATCTCCAATTTCAGATGTTTTTCTAACTAAACTTGTACCTTTACATGTATATAGCTTGTATTCAAAACTCTTTTGTTTCAAACATTCAGCAGAGAATATAAAATTTAGATTGTTTACCACCATTAATTTCATTAATTTATTTCATCAAAATTCATTGTCTTTGTATTAATTTTAAGTAATATGTAAAATATAAATTATATTATTAAATTTGAATCATGTGTGTCGCTGTTCTTTCTTCATATCCTCTGTTTGCTTCTCCCATCTCAAGTCCCAATTCTTACTGTTCTGTCATTCCACATGATTCCCCATTTACTACCATGGTGTGTATATGTGTCTGGGTCTGTTTGTATGGCTGGCTGGCTCTGGCTCTGCCTGAATCTTTCTCTCTCTGTCTCTCTTGTGCATACGTGTGTGTGTGTGTGTGTGTGTGTGTGTTAGAGAGAGAGAGAGAGAGAGAGAGAGAGAGAGAGAGAGAGAGAGAGAGAGTCCGCTAAATTCAGACTATGCATTTGAGAAAAAGTTGAAATTCTTGAAATTCTGGCTTTTCAAAACTGGCTGAAGTTGCCCTTTTCAGAGATGATAACTATATACATATGTCTAATTTACCACTTTCCTTTTTTTAAACTTTGAGATAATTTTAAAGCATACAATTCACTGCTGTTCATGTACAAATCAATACCCTTTAATCTTGTACAGATATTATCATAATCTAATTTTAGGAATTAAAAAGAAACTTTTTATGAATTCTTTGTGGACTTCACATCATTCATCTCAATCCCATTTTCCTCCCAGCTCCTTCATATCTACCCTTTGCCCTTGCAACCTCCCCTACCAAATAAAATATAAAGGGGAAAAACATATCGTGGAAGCTGTATTATGGCCCAGTGAGTCACACTTTATACCCTTTAGGCCAGACATATTTACTTGGAAGAGTTCATTGCAATGAGCCTTTGGTCAGCTTTGAGGCCTGTGGCTTCTACTATACTATTGATACTAGACACTCACTGGGACTCCTCTTGGACATCCTATTGTTGCCCTGGGTCATAAAGATCTTGCAGCTCTGGATATACAGGACTGGCTCCTTCATAAGCTCCAATGTGCTTCAGTTTCATTGATGGGGTGGGTGTTGGGGTAGACCGTTCATAGCCAATGAAGGTCTCTGGGTTGGTTAGTCAACCAGCTCCCCTTCATCCTCACCACGTGAGCGAGCTCTCCAGCACTGCCCTTATTAACTTACCCAATGCAGCATGCAGCAAGGGGTAGGGATAATTCTCCTGCTCTCATGCCCTTGGGACCAACTCACCTGCATCCGCACAACCAGGGCAAGCACTACTGTATTGCCCAGCCAAGGTTCAGAGCCCACTCTCCTGAGTACTGCCGATGGTGATGGACAGGGATTCCTCTTCTACTCTCATGCCCCTAACTCCGACTTTCACACCTGCCACATGTGGCACGGGGTGAGTGGGAAGGCCTCTTTCCCTTGCCAATGCCACCAGAAGGCAGATGAGAGGAGAGGATGTAGGCTCATCTCTCCCACTCATAGGACTAGCTACAGCACCCTGACCAACAGGCTCAGCTCCATGTGCCACCCAGGCAAGGACCAGGCCCTGGTCTCTGGAATGCTGCAGAGATTAAGGGCAAGACCAGCTCTCTTGCTCCCATGATGTCAGGGCCAGCTCTCGTATCTACCACAGTTAGCAAGGGGTGGTGACAGTGTCTATGCCTCACCACTAAATGGAAGATGATAGGTGGGGCCAGCTCTCCCATGCTCATGCTCTTGGGTCTTCTCACCTAAGCTTGATCAACAAGGACATTTCTACTGTGCTACCCAGGCAAGGTGCAGGACCTGAGTGTGCTGTGGGACAATGGTATTACATTGTAAACATTTGTTTCTTGTACTTCTTTAAGAAAATGCTGATTGGCCGGTAGCCAGGCAGGAAATATAGGTGGGGCAACTATGCAGGAAGTAGAGGCAGAGCAATGAGAACAGGAGAATTCTGGGAAAACGATTCTGCAGTCTGTATTTGTGACTCAGCCGCAGGGGAAGCAAGATTTGACTTCCTCGCCAAAAAAGGGACCAAGTCGCATGGCCAACACAGACAAGAATTATGGGCTAATATAAGTTATAAGAATTAGTTAATAAGAAGAGCCTGAGATATTGGGCCAATCAGTTTATAATTGATGTAAACAGTGTGATTCCTTGGGACAGAATGACTGTAGGACCTAAAACCTCAGTCAACATGAGTGCTGCTGCCAGTGAGGGATGGGGCCAATTCTGTGCAACCCTATCCTCACCACGGTGAACTGACATGAGCCACGGACATCAAATTTAACATGACTGCAGAAGTGCCATGGGTCCAGATGTAGCCTTTGGCAGCAGCCCAGGCCCAGATGTCACCATGGCCCCAGGTGGTGAGGAGGTCACCCACCTCAACTTACTCCTGATTGCCTTCCCCTCTTCAGATCTGACTCTCTCCACAGGACATGAACCATTCTATCTCTCCCTCCCATACTCCCCCATATATTTGCTCACCATAATGGTATTAGACCATTTGACACCAAAAGGTTCTTGATAGGTCTGTGGGTTTTTTTTCCTCCATACTTAGAGCAAGGGATTCTGGGTTGTTGTGTGGGTCTCCTTCATCCACCAGGTCCTAATGCACTTTCCTTTTTTATAAAAGTGACTTACATTTTTCTTCCAACTCTAATATTAGCTATAATGTTTTTGGATTATTGACTAGTATGAACTTGCTAAATAATAAAAATATACACTAATTATCCTATATCTAGTTAGTCCACAACAATTACAGATTGTTTGAAACTATTTAATATTAGCTTTGTAAAAATTTATATAATAAAATTGAATATTGATATAACATATTTTTGTGTAACATACCACTGATGTGTAGACAATATTTCTCCCATCTTTAAGAAAGTCTTTGTAAATACAACACAATAATTCCACCAAATTCTGCTTTGTGATAGAAAGTGGGCACTCCATACCACTCTACCTTCCTCAGTACTGAGAACCTTCTATTTAATTTACAGGTAGACATAGTATATATCAAACCATAATGATCAAGAGCTTTAAAATTGTTTGAATAAGAGCCAGTGAGAGGCTCAAGGGGAAATATGCTTTTCTGAGATTATTCATTGAAATTCAAAGAAGGGAAGAAGGGAATTAACTCCTATGAACTGTATTCTGACTTCTGCCTAAATGTGTTTGGGCACACGTGATTAGCTACCCTCCACACAAGGACAAAATAAACCAAAGAAAGTATTTTTTAAAATACACAAAATACTTAATTGAGAAATTCTGAATCTAAGAATGTATCCTAAATGAAAATAGAACATTTAAACAAAGAGATAGAACCACAAAAATATTTTGTACATGGATGTTACAGCAGGAGGATGAAAATTATATAATATGTCTTTTAGCAAACACTGCAAATTAATCTTGCTTGTTTCCTTGTGTCTTTTAATAGTTTTATATATTTGTTTTTCCAAATTTGATATTTTTATGAAGACCTAGTGACAATTACTAAGAGTAAAACAATGAATTATTTATGTATTTAAGTATAGACATGATACTTTCTTATGAAAATCAATGTTGATTTTCATGCATGGCATAAGATTTCAATTTTGTTTTAATGTTTTATTGAAACATGTGAGAATGAATTTACTTAAAATAAATGTAAAAGAGTATTGTCTACCTCACTCATAGTGTTAAGGTATAAGGATCATAAATTTCTTCTTCACATTCATCCTGACTTCATATTTCTTTTAAGAAGTATGCGTGTTTATATTAAGAAAATCCAGTCTAAATAGTCTATAATAATCAAATTTCTCTAATTTCATATAAAACAGTGAAATAATTCTATCTGAAATGGAAAAAATTATCGTATTACCAGAATCCTCAGAAAATTAGAACTTAGATATTTTTTTCTTTTCATTATTAGTAGTAGTACTAGTAGTAGTATTTCAGTTTTCTGCGGCAGGGTTTCTCTGTAGCTTTGGAATCTGTCCTAGAACTAGCTCTTGTAGACCAGGCAGGACTCAAACTCAGAGATCTACCTGCCTCTGCCTCCTGAGTGGAGGAATCAAAGGTGTGTGCCATTATCACCCAGCAGAACTTAGATATTTCTTTTAAAAAACCACAGATACCATAACCATATTTAAAATTTCACTTATATCAGTAAATGCAGGTTTTAACCTTATGAGTCCATCATCCTTGCCATCCCATCCAGCATCCTGATGGGTTGAGAATTGATTTGTTCCAAGGTTAGGATAACAGAATGAGAATGGGAAAATAAAGCGTTTTTATTTAAGCTATGGACTCTGGTAAGCCCATTAATTTCTGCACCAAAGACTCCACATTTCATAAACAGACATAATAACTCCCTCATTATTATATTTACAATGTATAAGTCAGTCATACAAAAAGGAGAATTAAATTTTTTGAGCAATTGGAAGAAATTATGAAAGAAATTAAATAATTCCTAAAATTCAACAGAAATGACCACAGAACATACCCAAACTTACGGGACACAATGAAAGCAATGTTAAGAGGAAAGTTCGTAGTATTAAATGCCTACATAAAGAAGCTGGAAAAATAACACACTAACGAGTTAACAGAGCAGCTGAAAGCTATAGAACCAAAAGAGGAAAACTCACCCAGGAGAACTAGATGACAATAAATAATCAAATTGAGAGCTGAAATTAACAAAATAGAAACAGAAAATAGTACAAAGAATCAATGAAACAAAGAGTTGGTTCTTGGAGAAAATCAACAAAATAGACAAACCACTATACCCAAAAGGGAGAGAAAGAACATCCAAATTAGCAAAATCAGAAATGAAAAAGGGACACAACAACAGATATGTTAGAAATCCAGAGAATCATCAGTGATACTTCAAAAATCTGTACTCCACAAAATTGGAAAATTTAAAGGAAATGAACAATTTTCTGGATAAATATCACTCACCAAAATTAAATCAAGACGAGATAAGCAAAATAAATTGACCTATAACTGCAAAGAAAATAGAAACAGTCATGATAATCTCCCAACTAAATTATTTTTATTTCCTTTATGTAATTTGATTGTTGATAAGGAATCAAAGCAATGATTTTGTGGTGTTCTTTATATTAGAAAAATTCACCATTGTAAAAAAAGCAATAAAATAATTTATCCTTTTTTAAATGATGTATACCTTGAAGCATGGCATAATTCATAGAGTATATTTTACTTTTTTTTCTGTAGGACAAGTTGGTTAGAAACTAAATTTCATATAAATTAAGACAATGTCTTTATATAGAATCTTGACTAGTAAGTAAAAATACTTTTTTCTAATTTCAAAATGGTATATTTACTTAAAAAATATAACTAGAAGGTGTAAACTACAACAGGAAATAGTCAAAAAAAAGGAGCAACTAGGGGTATATGCTGTACACAAGAAGTAAATCTGAGATACTAGCTTCATCCTACAAGGATACTATGTCATCACAGATGCCAACTAATAACACATAAACATCTTTCTAAACCAAATTTTTCTGACAAAAATTTCCCTTGATCACCTCTTTCATGGCGTTAATAACATCCTTATTCCTTAGGCTATAGATCAAGGGGTTCAGCAATGGGCTCAAAAAGGTGTAAAAAACTGCTATTATTTTGGACTCCTCCACAGACCTCTCTGACGGAGGCTTTAAATACATGCAGAAAAGGGTTCCATAAAATACAGTGACTGTTGTCAGGTGGGAACCACACGTAGAAAAGGCTTTTTGCCTTCCTTCAGCAGAACGGATCCTCAAGATGGCTGCGAAAATGTATAGGTAAGACAGAAGAATGATGCTGAGAGAACTTGAAAGAGTAAAGCCAGCAACCACAAACATGGCCATCTTTTTGACATGGGTGTCAGAGCAAGCCAGCATGATGAGAG
>PVIU01035004.1:0-10769 GCA_004026605.1 Ondatra zibethicus | reverse complement strand
TCCCGGTCCCAAAAGCAGGCCTACTGAGGGTTGCCAGCTCCTCTCTGCTCGGCTCCGTGGGACAAAGGAGGCCACCTAGCAGGGGACTCGCCCTTCCCCCAAGGCCTCAGCCCGGGTGGGCTGAGCTCAGGTGCAGCCGGGACAGGGTCCAGATGAATCCGCGGAAGCTGGTTGGGCGAGGATCCCGGTCCCAAAAGCCGGCCTACTGAGGGTTGCCAGCTCCTCTCTGCTCCTCTATTTATTTATTTACTTAAACTCTTAAATGCCTTTTTTGAATTAGGAGTGATTCAGCTATTAGCCTCTTTATCATTTGAGTCATTTATTTGGAAGTGTGAAAGTAAATGTTAAAAGAAGAGGTAGACACCTCACAAAAGTTATGCCTTAACTTCGTCTGTTACAGTGAGACTTTACGCATTTTTCTTAGGTTTCTAAACTTTAAGATCAAAACTTTTAATTGACCATGAGAATCTCAACATATAAACCCCACAGCAGGTTTCATATCTTATTTGCAGATAAAAATAAGAACATAACTTCTCCCTGCCTTCAGCTGACTCCACTCATGGGCCATCTGGAGTTCTTTAACCAACAGGGGAGATGACTTTTATTACTTTCCTTGCGGCAGGAGACAGAGTTTTCAGGTGATAATGAAATCTACTAGACTTCATAAAGCTTGATACCATTAGTTTCTTTCCTACAAATGGCAAGCTTGAAAGTGCTCCAACAGAATCACTTTGACTGAAGGAAATAAGGAAACAAACAATATACCAATAAAGCAACAGGTAGAACAAATAGAAATGACATATTTATCTTCTTTATTTATTCAAAGTAGTCTATTGAAAATACACAAATATGTAATTAAAAGAGATATTTTTCATTTCACATTTTATTGTGCCTTAAATTCTAGAAGACTTTTAAATTTTGTTTCATTAACTCTATAAAAAAATCTTGACTCAGATAAAATATGCTTATGCATGTTACTTAGACATACATATATCTGTGTTATACAAACCTATGAAAAACAACTAAACATAACACTAATCCTCAGTGTAAGCAACAGCCTGATATGTTAATTTTGTTTAATTTAAAATTATTTCTGTTTATAACTTACTAAAATAATTTTTAAGTTATTGCTAACTAGCAGATTAGAATTTAAAACAAAATTATGTATACAAAGAAACGATCTCTCAGAGCCCAGATGACAATTTTAATCATAATCTCATGTGTATAGATTAAAATATATATGTATAGATTACTTTAAGAATATGAGTAATAGTTTATATGGTTGTAATTTTAAACACTTTATCCTTGCTTAAATTTAACTTTAAGATGTTTTCTTTGAAAAAATTTACTTTTATTACATCCTTATACAAAAAATTAAATTTATGATTTATGAATTTTAGATATATCTTCTAAAGTATCAATAGTATGTGGATTTTATTTTTCCAATGCAAGCCTTTAAACATTAGTAAAGCATAAAATGTTTTGTTTTTTAAACAATTTTCACAGTTGTACAAATGTAGTTTTGTTAATCTAATAATAATTCTTTTGTAAGTTTATCATTTAGAGACAATTATTTGAATATAAGATTTCTAGTTCTTTAAACTTCTCAAGGTTTCAGGTTGAGTTGCAAACAAAAGCAATAACTAAAAAGAACTAACTTAAATTTATACCTATTCCTTTCACTTTTGTGGGGTTACTTTTTCCTACATTAATACTCTGATCCCTGAAATCTAAGCAGCTGCATAACACAGTAACTTTAGGGCTGGATAATTTTTAGAGCTGTTATATCTGTATCTGCACAAACTTATTTGTGACTATAACTATAGGTATAACATAATTTATGGGTTTCTTATAATAGGTTAAGTATTCTATCAAGTGCTTCATAAATGTGACATACTGTTCATTTGCTACTTAACATTAGACTCAATTAAGAAAATTTAAAAATGTACAGTATTAGCATGAGCTTTACTGGTTTCTATTATGTTGTACAATTACAATTATGAAAACAAAAATGAGTTCAAACAGACTAGATTATTTATTTTGCATTTTGTAGCTACTGTGTTCCTTTGGATTTCATTCTCATTAAAATGTGGAAGCACAAGTAAATCCAGTTGTTTTTATTTAACTTCCTGCTAAGCTTATATTCTAATTTTCATCTTCATCTAGCTGGGTAGTGAAGGACTAGTTTCAAAAAGGGACTGTGAATTGTTGTACATTTCCTTTGTGTATCGTTGAGTTCAGCATAAGTGTTGGCTATCTTGGGAATGTCACCTCAGTAATCAAGGACGTGGTCAATGTCCTTGATCATTGATGTTAAACTTAGATGACAGTAGTGACTGCCATGATACCTTCATAAATGTTGTACTTGTTTCCTGTATAAGGAACTAACAAGTGTAGGGCATTCTGATAAGTGAAAAATACTCAGCTTCACTCCCATAAACAGAGCCTGAGTACAAAAGTGACTATTTTTCTGGAGCACTCAAAGGCAAGGCAGTTTCTGAAAGGTTTATAGCTTAAATATAGCTCCTTGCTGTATTGTTCCTCTTCCTCTCAAAACACTCTCCACAGTTAAGTGTCAAGTGAAAATTAAAGAAGGAAATTGCAAAAACGTACCCTAAGAGGTAATGCTCATTTCTCTTTTCTTAAGTCTATCAGATATTTGTCTATGTCTCATAGTTCTAGGTGAAGCCATTTTGAGTATGTTCTTTTTCAGGTTTTTGAAGTACAGAAATGTACTATTCATTCACTTTATTTAAAAAAAAATCTTGCCAGAATTTCTGATGTATTTAGGGTTTTGTTGTTGTTGTTTCATTTGGTTATTGGCCAATATAAGATATCAATTGTATAACGGCAGAATCTGCCCAAATACCCCAGGATTAGAGGTCAATATTTTGTGTTGTAAACTACCTTGTCTCTATTTAGGTGGGGGCAAGTCACTGCCATGCAACACACTCCAGCCTCTACAGCAAAATCCTTTCTCACTTTGAATCTATAATTCATTTCTTTGCTTTTCCATAAATGCCATTGAATAAGAGAGTAATTAAGGTTTATGAGGTCAGTTTTTGATAGCTTTCTATCAATCACTTCAAAGGTAATTAGATTCTCTCTTTAGAGTTATGAGTACTTTGAACCACATTTCTCCTTAACTTTAGTGGCCTAGCAGGTAGTCTAAGAAAACAGTTTAACATCTCCCCTAATATCAGTCTAATTAAACTGGATGAAGCATACTTCATATTTTTCTTATAACATTTCATACTTATTTGTGTTCTGGTATTAAATGTGTGATACAAGTGATATACTGTTGGGATCTTCAGATATGTCTTCAAAGATTTTTTTAAATTTATTTTATTTTTTAAAAGAAAACAAACTATCTTTTTTCATTTTACATACCAATCCTACTAGATCCTACCCCATCCCTTTCTCCCACTCCCTCCACATATCCCCCACCCCATCCCCATCCACTCCTCACAGAGGGTAAGGCATATTGCTTTGGGGAAAATCTAAGGCCACCATCCCTACTATATCTAGGCTGAGCAAGGTATGCCTCCAAAAAGAATAGATTCCAAAAAAAAGCCAGTATAAGCAGTAGGGATAAATCCTAGTGCCACTGCCAGTGGTCCTGTAGTCTGCCCCAGCCATGCAACTGTTACCTACATTTAGAGGGTCTGGTTTGGTCCTATGCTGGTTCTTTCCCTATCCATCTGGAGTTGGTGAGCTCCCATTAGGTCAGATAAACTGTTTCAGTGGGTGTCCCCATCATGGTGTTGACCTCTTTGCTCATATTCTCACTCCTCGCACTCTTCAACTGGACTTTGGGAGCTCAGCCCAGTGGCCTGATGTAGGTCTTTGTTTCTGTTTTCATTTGTTGCGGGGTGAAGGTTCTATGGTGATATTTAAGATGTTCATCAGTATGACTAGAGGACAAGGCCAGTTTGGACACCCTCTCCTCTATTGCTTAGTGTCTTAGCTGGGTTCATCCTTGTGAATTTCTGCTAATTTCTCTAGTGCCAGGATTCTTGCTAGCCCCATAATGGCTCTCTCAATCAAAATATCTCTTTTCTTGCTTTCATCTCTCTCCTTCTTTCATCTGGACTATCCCCATCCCTCAAGTTCTCCTCCCCCTCTCCTTCTCCCCTCCCCTTCCCCTTCAACCCTTCCTTCTCCCCCCATGCCCATGCTCCTAGCTTTGTCAAGTGAACTTATCTATTTCCTCTTTCAAGGTGGTTCTACGTAGGTTTTTCCTCAACTTCACCTTGTTACTTAGCTTCTCTAGGCTCATGAACTATAGGCTCAATATCCTTCAAAGATTTTTTTTAAATTACTTTAATGCATTCTTGGACACATGTAGCTGATATATATATATATATATCCATATATATCCATATATATATATGGATGACTAAAGAACTATGGATGCCATTTTATAGCATTTAAGATTCAACATAAAAACATGATGCACTGGTTCACTCTTTAGTGTAATACAGATGAGCTTTAATAAAATGTTAATTTGGTGTGGATTTCAACTTTACTTTGAGAATTTCCGTGTGTGTTCATGAGGATCATAAAATGCAGGCTCACTATTTTATGTGTTTGCTGTTCATGTCTCTGATAATGCAAGTGGACATTTCTAGCATTTTAAATATTTCATTTAATTTATCATTTAACGTACTGAAACAGTCTTCAAAACCATTAATTTTATAACATCCAATTTATTTTATTGTTCAGCATTTGGGAGCTCCTGAAGATAAAGCATTTGGCAGTTCACTGACGGAGACTGAAGTAAACCTGGATAGTTATCAAACTGCTTTAGAAGAAGTACTCTCATGGCTTCTCTCTGCAGAGGACACATTGCAAGCCCAAGGAGAGATTTCAAATGATGTCGAAAAAGTGAAAGAACAGTTCCATACTCATGAGGTAAAGCAAAACACTGATGTATGAAGCTAAAGCCCATGGTTTACAGTGACAAATATTTTTGCCGATAATTTTGAAAAAAAAAATAAGACATTTAGTTGGAAATATGTTTGTTTGTCCGTGTATTAAATTTTGAGATATTAACAGATCACATTTGTGCTTTGAATGGGAGCAAGCAGCAGTATTTGAAGTTCTGTTTTGGGTGACAAGTCTCTGAGGTGTTGGTAGTAGCTTTGCAATGAATGACTCTTTGAAAAACTGAAACTACAGCCTTTTCCTTTATGTCAGAGCAAAACTGAGTCCTCCTTCTGAAGTAAAGTCTAGAGCACCTATTTATCATAATGCATAACAGTTCTAAGACACATCATGAGGACATGCGTGGTAGCAAGTTGAGGGATCATCAGTGAGCAAGATTTCCTGAGAGTATACAGTTGTTTAGATTATTACCCACATCATACCCTTTCTTCTCTTTACTTGAGACAGGTCTTTTATACATCTCTAGAAGACCCGATACTATCTATATAACCCAGGTTGGCCTTGATATAATGGGTATCCTCTTGCCTCATTGTGCCCAGCCTTTTGTGCTGGGATAATAAGCGTGTGCAGTTATTTCCTGATTATTTAACTTTTCTGCAGGTACTCCTGTGAGCTTCTTAATAAATATTCTGTCCTGAAATGCTCGACTTAGGATATGCTTCCTTAGAAGTTGTCCAAAGATATGTTTTCCCAAATTTATATTTAAAGTGATGCAGAATTCCATGATATAAAAACAAAAATATACTTAATGAGAATATAGATTTATGGGATGCAGGTTTATAATTGCAAATATAGATTCCTAATGATTTCTTCAAGTGTTGGTTATAATCATCAACTTCTTTTTTGTCAGGGTTTCATGATGGATTTGACATCCCATCAAGGACGTGTCGGTAATGTTCTACAGTTAGGAAGTCGAATCATTGGAAAAGGAAAATTATCAGAAGATGAGGAAACTGAAGTGCAAGAACAAATGAATCTCTTAAATTCAAGATGGGAGTGCCTCAGGGTAGCTAGCATGGAAAAACAAAGCAAGTAAGTTGTGTGTATGTGTGCATGTGTGTGTATTGAATATAGCAACTTATATATACTAGGCAAGGACTTTAACTTTGAGCAATATCTCTAGCATTTTGTATTTTGAGACAGGGTCTGACCAAACTTCCAAAGATAGCCTTGAACTTATTATGAATCCAAATTTGATGTTGCAATTGCAATCTTCTGCCTCAACCTCCAGAGTAACTAATATTATAAGTGTGATCCTTTATAAACTGCTTCCATGTGAATCCTTATACTGAACAATAATTTTAGTATTACATGTCTGAAATATTAGCTAATTAGAAGGCCAAGGCAGGTGGTGATCATCAGCAATATACTGACATTCTGTCATTAAAAAAATGTATTTTTACATAGTTATTTATTTTCATTTTATGTATGAGTGTTTGTATGGGCAACCAGTATATACTTAATGCCTTTGGAGGGCAGAAGAGGACATCAGAACCACTAGAACTAGAATTACAGATGTTTCTAAGCTTCCCTAGGGGTACTGGGATCTGAACCCTAGTACCATGTAAGAGTAGCAGCAAGTTCTCTTAAGTTAACCACTGAGCTATCAGGAGTGTCAAGCCCTGTGAAGGTCCATCTCAAAAACCCCCACAAGTTTTAGGTTCTTTGCTATTATTTTGATATAGTTTGATACCTTAATCTGATTCTCAACCTAAGGCATATAAGACTTTTCCGTTTTGTTTTGTATTCTGAGATGTTATAGCTGTATTTTTCATGTCTTCACTATAATCAAGTGAAGTACAGATACTGAGTAGGTAGATGACTACATAACTAAGCTTTGGAGAATTGTCAAAATTTTTATTCTATTTAATATTTTAACACTTTCTACAAAAGTTACAATATGAGTGGAGCAGCCATAAAACCACATGAAAACTCATGTGTATAAAGTCCTTGATGAGAAATGGGTGACAGGAACCTTCTCTTCTGAAGCATCACTCAAAGCATTACTCATCTATTCATGAATATACTCACGGGGACAAGTTTCTCAATTGTGTGTGAAAAATCCTCATTCGAACACAGTGTTGCTGTGAATCAGTTTAAGAATATGTCTGACTTATTGAAAAAAAAAGAGATTTTAAGAAATTTCCTAAAAGGGCCTATTTCTTACAAAGGTAACAAGCAGATTTCATCATTCTACATGTGTTGCTTTGATTGATATTCTTTGGTGTGTGTATCCATGTAGAGCCTAGCGAGACAAGCTAGATTTATTTTTAAATGGTAAGAAATGAAGTGCCAATGGTGGATTTGAATATATTAAGCTAAGGAAATTGTCCCACTGCTTTAAGTTTACTTAGCTATTGTTTATGAAGTTTTAAAGTTTTAAAATAGAACCATGAAACTTGTTAGATATGCTGGGAGGACTGCTGTGCCAGTACTAAATTAAGGTGTGGCAACAGGGAGGTGGAAAACGTATTTGGTGCTCAAATTTTTTGAAAGAATAAGTAAGGCATAAATCATAATAGGAAAATTTCACAACTATATATTCCAAGCCAGAATATAGTCAGAATATACTAGTATCTACACATTGACAATGATTGCCCTGTTGTTACCAGTGCAATTATTTTAATTAACACTAGCAATAAATGTTATCATTGAGCCAGCTATCCCTAAATCCCCAAAGGAAAATATTTTATTCCATATATTTGTCACCATAAGTTATAAGACAGAGAGCTGTCAAATTTTAGTCAGATGTCCACAGCTTGTAGGGTAAGGATGCTCTTTGCAACTTAACCATGGGAGCCTCAAAAACTCGATTATCTAAGAAAGCCACTCTCACATGCACCGCACTCCCTATAGTCACATAGTCACATGCATCTTCTTTTTCTAGATAATTCCTTTTTTCAAGAAGAAAATAATGTGATATATGCTACCTGTAATAACTAATTAATTACACTTTGAGACTGACTTGAAATATAAAATCAACCTAGAATTAAAATTCCATGTATTTTATTATACCATTTACAAAAGTGTTCATTTGCATCCTTCTAGATGATTTGAATCCTAAAATGACAACATTACTTCCAAGCTAAAATTGGTAACAAGAACAACAGCAAAAAAGCATTATTTAAATTTTAGAGAATATTTTAGGGGTTTTGTTTTATTCATCGTTTTTGATGATTATAAAAAAAGGCAAGGACAGTGGTTTTGTAAGAATCAGATTTTATAGAACAGTTTACATAGTTTTAAAAATGCGACAATAATAGGGAACCACCTGTATTACACAGCATCTTAAAATAATTTCTTGTAATGTATATGACTTTGTTTTGTTTAAGAAAATAAATACATCTATATAAATATTTTGAAAAAGCGAGTCTTCCATGCCCATTTTTATCTTTTTCTTTTACAAATATTAACAAACATTCTTGGTGTGCTTCAGGACTTTTCCTGATTGCAGTAAAAGTCCTGAAGACACTCTAATATCACAAGATAGAAGATATTGCAGGTCTCATGAAACTTGTAGTATTCTTGAGTAGCTGGCATCCAACAAATAAAGACCATGATGGAAATATCTGATAAGACTATATTCAAAGATGTTACAAAAAGATGAGCTAGAGAAGCATTGAAAGGTTAGACTTTTTTTAATCCAAGGAAGAATTTCATAGTTGTTCCCCTTTAGTTTGACATTTGAACAAGTAGAGATGAGTAGTTAGAGAACTTGACCATTGGGAACAACTAACGTAAGATTCCTGAAATAAGCACGGTATGATTCCTTGGTTGAATCAAAAGGCTTATGGAATTGGAGAGTTTTGGGATAATTCTAAATCAAACCACCACATACACGAAATTCATTTAAATGCCACCCAAAGGCTTATGTATGTGAGAGATGGACTGCAACTATGTATTAGTAAGGCTACTGAGGAAAAGAAGAGACATTTGTTTGTCTGGAACAAGCCAATAAAGAGATCTTAGTATTTTAGACTAGGAAGGAGTTCTAGTTTGAGTATAGTCTATTCTCTTAGCCATGAATTTGCATTATACATAACTTATTACTTCAATTTTATGCTCTTAAATAGTAAGAATCACTTCTCTTCTGTTTTGGGTTTATTATGACTGAACTTTTACATGCAGACATTGGCATTCTACAAATTGAATCTTGAAGAAACTATTTCACAAACCTTCAAGAATTAATGCCAGCCTCAAAAAAAAAAACAATTAAAAATAAAGATAACAAAATGCTCTCATTTCTACCTTATCTAAAATTGAATCCACTTTACCTAAAGGATATGCTCTCTTCAAGGATTATTTATTTAAATTGGAGAAATATAATTCCTTTCTATGATATTTAGTTTCCTGATTCATGCAGCAATCAGAAAGCCTTTATATACACTTCTCTAAAAGTCATTGGTTATAGTATTGTATTAAAATAAAGCATAATAAGGAATGATAAAGTCATGAATAAGAGAACTGGCACAAAGCCTACTGTTTCTTAACTGCACCATATTACTTTACCTAGTATTTCATTTTTATTGTTTTTTTCCACCATTTTCTAATTTCTTAATTTCTTCACTGATATTTAGGAAAGATATTTTAGAATGTCTTTTTATGAGGTCTGGAGAACATGAACTTAGCATTTTATTAGAAATTGTGTTGGAACATTAAAATATACTTATAGAGGTACACCAGTCAATTAACACAAATATTTATCTCTATATTCTTTTTCCATTTACCACTATTACTATTATTATTTGATACTTTCCTTTGTGATTCCTCTCCTTTCCAAATCTCATCTTTGATGGCAATAAATCGACTCTGTGAAAGCTGCACAGCAATATTGTTAAGACATAAAGTAATAAAGCATTTAATAATCACTATTCTGATAATTTTCCAGAACACATCTCTAAAAACACTTTTTGGGATTCAAATAAAAAAACAGAGTGCCACTGATTTTAAAATGAAACAAGATACTGCATGCTGACATTCTTGAGCTGGAAATCTGTTGAAAAATGAGCTAAATGATTTTGTTTGGTTGGTTTTTGTACGGTATAATACCCCGAGGATAGGAGAAGGCAAGGGATAGAAAGGAAGAAGAAAAAAAACAAAATTTCCAACTGTGGAAGCACAAGAAGACAACTGGCATGGAGACAACAGAAGATTTTCTCCTCCGTGAATAAACTAATTAATTTTATTGAAAAAAAAAACAACCTGTAGAGAGCAGAGGAGATTTACTGATATTTCCAGGAGGAATAATAAAGATAAGCACAGCAAGTTCCATCAGCTTCTATGATAATTGTGATTATGACATGCAGGGAAAAAATAAAACCTTTGTGATAGTTAAGGGAAAGTGAAAGCAAGCCAGTAAGGGGGCCAAGAGAAGTTATGTGATGGTTAACATCATGAGCAGGAGGAGAGATATGAATGGTAGCTGGATTAAACGTAAGGAATAAAATAAAAATTATTATGAATTACCATAACCACTTTGAATGGTGAGAAAAGTATGTCTTTACAAATACTGGACATATTTCTCACAAATTAATTAACATATTGCATATTTAATGAGATTATACATACAGATGTAATCCTTAAATTGAATTTTCAAGCAGTGAACATAATATGCATGATGTCGAACTCCTTGTTTTCATTTTATATCACAGTTCGATATAGTATTGCTTTTAGTATTTCTTTCTTTATTTACTATGCATTCTGTCTTCATATTTATATCAATTAGGAAAGAACAGATATTTTAAGTTCCTTTAAAGTTTAAAAACGTTGTTGCTAATGTTACATTCACAACCTAATGTTAATGATTTCTTCCACAGGTGATT
>PVIU01035003.1:0-10774 GCA_004026605.1 Ondatra zibethicus | reverse complement strand
CCATGAGATGCTGAGAAGAAGGTATATTCTTTCCTGTTTGGGTGGAATGTTCTATAGATGTCTTTTAAGTCCATTTGATTCATTACATCTGTTAGTTCTCTTATTTCTCTGTTAAGTTTCTGTCTGGTTGACCTGTCCATTGGTGAGAGAGGAGTGTTGAAATCTCCTACTATTAGTGTGTGGGGATTGATGTGTGCTTTGAGTTCTAGTAATGTTTCTTTTACATATGTGGGTGCTTTTATATTAGGGGCATAGATATTCAGGATTGAGACTTCATCCTGATGAATTTGTTCCTGTTATGAGTATAAAGTGTCCTTATCCATTTCTTCTGATTGATTTTAATTTGAAATCAATTTTTTAAGATATTAGTATAGCCATACCTGCTTGTTTCTTAGGGCTGTTTGATTGAAAAACCTTTTCCCAACCCTTTACTCTGTGGCAGTGTCTGACTTTGTGGTTGAGGTGTGTTTCTTGTAAACAGCAAAATGTTGGATCCCGTTTTTGTATCCATTCCCTTAACCTGTGCCTTTTTATAGGTGAATTGAGTTCATTTGTATTAAGTGATATTAATGACCAGAGGTTGTTAACTCCACTTAATTTTTTTTGGTGGTAGTGTTTGGGTGTTTCCCTTCTTTGAGTTGTGCTGGTGGAGGGTTGTCAGATGTCTCTGTTATTATGGGTGTTCTTGGCTTCCTTGGGTTGTGGTTTTCCTTCTAGTACTTTCTGTAAGGCTAGATTTGTGGCTCCATATTGTTTAAATCTGTTTTTGTCCTGGAGTATCTTGTTTTCTCCATTGATGGTGAAAGAAAGCTTTGCTGGGTGTAGTAGTCTGGGCTTGCATCCATGGTCTCTTAGTGTCTGCAGCACATCTATCCAAGACCTTCTGGCTTTCATGGTTTCCATAAAGAAGTCAGGTGTAATTCTGATGGGTTTACCTTTATATGTTACTTGACCTTTTTCCTTTAGAGCTCTTAATATTCTTTCTTTATTCTGTATGTTTTGTATTTTAATTATTACATGGTGAGGGGAAGTTTTTTTTTGATCAAGTCTATTTGGTGTTCTGTATCCTTCTTGTACCTTCATAGGAATATCCATCTTTAGGTTGGGAAAGTTTTCTTCTATAATTTTGTCGAATATATTTTCTGGGCCTTTGAGCTGGAATTCTTCTCCTTCTTCTACCCCTATTATTCTTAGGTTTGGTCTTTTCATGGTGTCTCAGATTTCCTGGATGTTTTGTGTTAAGAATTTGTTGAATTTGCTCTTTTCTTTGATCAATGAGTTTATTTCCTCTATAGTATCTTCAGCACCTGAGATTCTTTCTTCTATCTCTTGTATTCTGTTGGTTATACTTGTCTCTGTAGTTCCTGTTCGCTTACCCAGATTTTCCATATTCAGCCATCCCTCGGTTTGTGTTTTCTTTATTACCTCCATTTCGGTCTTCAAGTCTTAAACAGTTTCCTTTACCTGTTTGATTGCTTTTTCTTGGTTTTCTTGAGTATCTTTGAGGGATTTATTAATTTCTTCTAACTTTTTGTTTGTCTTCTCTTCCATTTCTTTAAGGGAGTTTTTCACATCCTGTTTAAGGGTCGCTATCATTTTCATAATGTTACATTTAAAGTCTATTTCTTCTACTTCTTCTGGATTAGGGTGTTCAAGTCTTCCTGTTGCGTGTTGGCTTGATTCTGGTGTTATCATGTTGCTTTTCAGGTTGTTGGAGGAATTTTTGCATTGGCGCCTGCCCATCTTTTCCTTCAGATGCAGCCAGGAGAGTCTTGGCGTCTTGGTCCAATCTTTGCTGTGGCTGACTGTGTACTTGGGGTTTTTTCTTGGTCTGCCCTCTCTTAGGTCCCCTCAGCACTGGAGCTGGCTCTCAGATCCCCTCTAACCTGAAGCAGGCTGTAGTGGTGGATCTAAGGACCATGCAGAAGGAAAGAAGTGCTTCGGGGCAAGATGGGAAGGGTTAATTGAGAAAGTCAGTAGCTGGGAAGAAGCCCTGCTGAATGGCCAGAAATGTTTAGGGAATTGGAGGGGGCCTGTACTCCATTCCCGGCGTCCATCGGCTGGGCTGGCACACACTTACCCCTCCGGATGGATATCCTCAGTACAGGAGCAGGGCCACTTGCTGGGCCAAGGACCTCACATACAAAAGGGCAGGCCCTCCGGATGGATCTCCTCAGTACAGGAGCCTATTCTTTTTCTTTCTAGGGGTGGGTTTGGCTCCACATGAGAGCAACTTTAACACAAAGGCTACAAACTACAACTCTGGAGGTCAAAGCACCGACTATGGGATATTTCAGATCAATAGCCGATACTGGTGTAATGATGGCAAAACCCCGAAAGCAGTGAATGCCTGTGGGATACCCTGCAGCGGTAAGACATGGCAGGATTAGTTCAGATAGCGAACAACTCACCTGCTCCTAGGTGTGAGAGCAGAGATTCTGTGCAGGAGACCACACTGAAGCAAACATCAGGAACCTGGGCAGACTGTCTTAATTGTTAGAAAGTCATTGTCATTCACATCAAAATTAGCCAAGGTAGACATTAGGCTAAAGGCATAGTGTGGTGATAGAATGCCGAACCTACCAATCAGAGGGCCCTGGGTTCCACCTCCAAAATGCCTGAATTACAAACCAAATAGTGCTTGGGAAGACGGCTCAGACAGGAGTCTCCTAAGCCAAAGTTTGACCCTCGGCATCCACATAAAAATTTGGTGGAATGCATTTGTTTTTGTTTTTTTTTGTAATAAAATCATTGTATTTTCATTTTTAATTGATTTAAATGAGCTATTAATTTTCTCCGATCTGTGCCTTCCTCTCCCTTCTCCTTCTCCCCTTTCCGATTATCCTCATGCTCCCAATTTACTCAGGAGATCTTGCCTTTTTCTACTTCCCGTTAGATACATGAAGATACATGTATGTCTCTCTTAGGGTCTTCTTTATTGTCTAGGTTCTCTGGGGTTGTAAATTGCAGGGATTTTTTTTTTTTTGCTTTATGTCTAAAAGTCACTTGTGAATAAGTATATATAATATTTGTCTTTCTGGGTCTAGGTTACCTCACTCAATATGATGTTCTCTAGATCCATCCATTTGCCTGCAAATTTCAGGATATCATTATTATTTTTTTCTGAGCGGCATGCATTTGTAAGACCAGGCCTGCAGAGCCTGAGACAGGCAGATCCATGGGCCTCACTGGCCAATCAGCATAGCCTAATCTGTAAGCCAGTTCCAATGGCAGACCTTATCCCAGAAACAATGGGGACTGCTCCTAAAAAACAGGTCTTGTATCTGTCCTGTGAATTCTACATAATAATAAACACATGTACAAGTTCACTGGTGCACATACCACCAGACACAGAGAAACACATGTTAAAGCAGTAGGAAATTAAAAAATAAAGAGTTGGTATCATTAAAACAACATTTTCTTTAAATGTGTACTCACATGCACTTACTCATACACATAATTAAAATTAATAAAAGTATATATTTGCAACAAATTGTCATTTTATAAAATGAATGTTTCTAGGATATATGTATATGGACTAAAAAATTGTAAGTGGCCTTATTGGTGTTTTGTCCTAAAGATTTCCATTCTAACAGTTTACTTATGACTGTTATGGATTTTGTTGTAGGGTCCTTTTTACCTAATGGATTTGATTATAAAGATTTCTAATATACAGAAACGATGATATTACTATAATAAAGATCATATGACAGGGTACTATGAAGTCCTGGCATTTTGTCCAGCTGGTTTCTTTATGTATGTATTGATGTGCTCTTCATGTTGAGAGATCTTAGAGTGAATTACTAATATCAAATTTAGTTTGAAAACTCTTTAGTTTGCATATTCAAACAACTAACTCATATGGACACCATCTCATCGAATAAAATAACATAGATTTAAGTATTTAAGAAGAAACTTGATTTCAACAAGAAACAGAACACACAGTTTTCATATCAGGATGGAGGCTTCAGATGGAAGAACTTGAATTCATACCATGGTGGAAGTAATACGCAATTTTTCTGCATAAATTTAATCAGTTAATGACGTTCTATTTTTTTAGTGTTGGAAGTGAACCCAAGACTTGGTACAATTTAGCCAAGCACTAAACAGTGAACTGTTCATTCCTATTCTGCTAAATTTGGTTGTTAAAAATTTCAAGATAAATAGATGGTGGAATATTTTTGTCATCTACTTAGCTATCTGCAAAAGCATTTTGTAGACTCATCTACAGTCATTGAACTGGATTAGAATCTATGGGGATAGAGGAATATCACTCCAGGTTTGACTATTTAGAGAGTTCATATACCTTGAAACCTTTGGAAAATACTCTTCTAGACTGTATATCTATTCTGTAGGTTCATGTAGAGATATAACGTCCATATGTACTCCCAGAGAAACATGTAAAGATTTCCTACAAATTATACTGCCATAGCTTCGAGAGATGGTTATTACTCAAAACTATGTTCATAGTAACAAATATTGACCTGAATTCACATTTTAAAGAATAAATACAGTTGTAGTAGCAATATTCTCTATGTTGAAAACACCACAGTCAAGTACGGAAACTTTTTTTTAAAAAAATTTGTTTATTTATTTTTTATGGTTACAGTGTTCTACCTGCATGCCAGAAGAGGTCAGAGGATCTTATTATAGATGGTTATGAGCCTCCATATGGTTGCTGGGAACTCAAGATTCTGGGGCTCACCCAGTGCTCTTCAGCCTGAGTTATCTCTCCAGTCTCAGGTCTTGAGTGTTAGAGCTCCTGGCTCTGTTTATTTTACTGGTATCAGTTGCCAGGAGGAGCTTTATTCACACAAGGCTTGTGCATTGTTTTCATCCTTAAAGTATTCATTTTTCTTTATGTGTGTGGGTGCTTTGCCTGCATATAGGATTGTGCACCCCTTGTGTGCCTGGTACCTGTGGAAGTCAGAAGAGGGTTTCCATCTCATGGAACCGGCATTACAGACACTAAAGAACTGCCAGGTGGGTGCTGGGAATCAAGTCATCTGGAAGACCATCCGATGCTCTTAGCCACTGAGCCATCTGTGCAGTATCTGTTTTCTTAGGATGAATTTTCCAATGGTAGACCCAGGTGGCAGTTATTAGCATGTTCTAATTTCCAGTGTGAGAAGGAAGAGGAACTTCCCTTATGGTAGCTGACAGTCACACAGCCTCCAGGGAACCCTCATTACTTCAATGTGTTCTCTGGTTTCTATCAGTGATGTAATCCTAAGAACACTCTACTCTCATGTATATTCCATCATCCAGGGTCTTGAAAAATAAGAAATAAAATGACTTATAACATGTCAAGTGGATGGAAACAAGAAAGACTCTCTCCAATAATCACAGATGCATGGACAATTGGGAAGTCATTTCTTGTATTCACTGCTCAGTGTCAGAGAAGAAAGCTGCCTGGATCTGAACTAAATGGGTTCCCTAACAGTCCTTGTCATTCCTCACCCCTGTCTTTAAGCTTTGCTCCAGAGTGACATCACTAAAGCATCAAATGTGCAAAGAGGGTTGTCAGTGATCCACAAGGCGTTAGAGCATGGTATGTATAAAATTTGGAAGGGGAAACTGTTGGTTCTGTTGATCTATGCAGTGAGCCTTTCTGAGGCCCAAGTGCCATTCTGAGCAAGGCAGGTACAGCTGGGGTCTTTCTCTACATTGTTAGTTTTAGGGAATTTCTCTGAATTCTGTGAATCACATATATGAATACTTCCTTTTCAAACCTCCAGACTATCTGGAGAATGAGCTAACTGTTCTGTGCACGAGATGTCCCATTGATATTGATCATCCTGTGCTGTGCTCAGGTTTGGGATGAATAAACTGCCATGCAGACACAGCTCCACCATCAGTAGCCGTTTCTGCCTGCAGCTGTAGCTGTGTTTCACACTAGATCTTGGCCCAGAAACAACCACCATTAGTGTCACTGTTGCACTATTTCTCCCCAAGGTTAGAGTATGTGTGTGACAGAGGAGAGGAGTTTAACCATTTCTCTCCTGTCTCATTTTCTCCACAGGGTGGCATGGAGAACCCAATGTCAAACCAAGATCTCTCCAAGTATGTCAAGGACTGTGGAGTCTAACCGCTGTGCGTTTCCACTTTAGCTCCTTCTGCCTCTCTCTCGCTCTAGAAGTAGTTATGGGAAAGGTCACACTTCCTTGGTTGTCCCTTCAAACAATCAGGGTAAACCAGAACCAGGAGCAAAATGGAGACTGTTTCCTATGTGGCTGACTGCTGACTTACGTGCTCATTGTTTTAAGCAAGTTTAACAGATTACGAATTAATAGTCCACTGTTTAGAGCACTTGACTAAAATGTCACAAGTCTTGGGTTTAATTCCCACATTGGAAAAATAGAACAGCAGTGAATAATTATATCCATACTCTAAAAATTACATATTACTTCCATCATGGCATTAGTTCAAGTTCTGCCATTCAAGGCCTCAATCTTGATTAATCTTCTTTGTTTCTTGTTAAAAATAAGTTTCATCTTAAATACATAAATCTGTTATTTGGATCACACAATGTATGTCTACAAATTAGATTGTTTGAACATGTAAACTAAAGAATTTAAAAACAAAAATGATATTAGTGATTCACTCTCAAATCTCTCAATACAAAGAGTACATCAATACATACACAAAGAAGCCAGTTGTACAAACGCCATTGATTCAGTGGTAATATCTTTATTTGCATAAGTTAGATATCATTTTACTAAAATTCATTCCATCAAAAAAAATCCCTAAGACAATATCCATAACTACCCCCAAGTAAAGAGTTAGAATGGAAATCTTCAGGACAAAACCCCAGAAGGCCATGTACAAGTAACTGGTACATATTTCAGAAACTTTCATTTATTGTAAAATGACAACTTGTCACAAATATCCATTTTTATTAATTTTAATTATGTGTCTGTGTATGGAGTGAATGTGAGTATAGGTTAAAAAAACTCCCACCAGGTTTTAATGATACCAGCTCTTTATTTTTTAATTTTCTATTAATTTGACATGTGTTTCTTTGTGTGGTGGTATATGCAGCAGTGAACCTGTCCATGTGTGTATGTGTATCCAGAAGTATGAGGATAGTTCAAGGAGCTGTTCCTTGGAAGCAGCCCATATTGTTTCTGAGATAGTGTCTGCCATTGGAACTGGCTTACAGATTAGATTGTGCTGGTTTGCCAGTGAGCCCCATGGATCTGCCTGTCTCCGACTCCCCAGTGCTGGTCTTAAAAATGCATACCCCCAAACTCAATTTTTTATGTGGGTGCTGAGGGTCAAACCTTGGCTTAGGGGACTCTGTCAGATATTGGACTGTGCCCCTCAGTGGAAACCCGCTTCAAAGGCCAAAGCTTGTCACAATGCACGAAAGTGTATAGAATACACTGGGATCTGTGTTTGAAGAAGTGCCCTGGACACAGGGCTCCAACTTTCTCAATTCAGCTGAAAATACATGGAAAAGGAAAGCACAATGAAGAAGCACAGGAGATATAACCCATACATGAAGAACAGGAATATGAGATGTGGGCAACAATCCACCAGGGTCCACAGAAGAAGAGATCAAGGAAAGGCAGTCTGGGTTTTGCCTTCCAATGTGGAAAACAGTAAAAGAAAACACTGCATGGCAGCCCACAGACACCAGGACAGCTCAGAAGGTTGTCAAAGAAGTCATTTTATGTTTCACTCTTCTTTCCCAAGAGGGAGAAGCCTCAGAGGAAGAATGGCACAATCACTCTTTGGAGAGGATGAAGTGGACACTCGGGATTTGAGTCTCAAGGCACAGCAGATGGTCTGGGATGTAGCTCAGTGGTAGAATGCATTCTAGCAGATGTAGGTCTCCAGCTGTTGGAGTAGGACGCTCTCTTTTCAGGCAGAAAATGATCATCATCTTGGTGTAGAGAGTTCCCCTGGCAGCCTTGGCAATGAGCAGAGTCAACTAGTAAGGAATGGGCAGGCAATGATAATAGAATCTTCAACACTTCTAGTAGGCAGAGGAAGAGAGACTCTACGATTGTCATCATGGACTCCAACCATTATACCCTTGTGCCTTTTCCCAACTGCTAGTGATCCTGGGTCATTATTGAGTATAATATGCATTAGCTGGGAGGGGAAACTCCATGATGAACTTTCATGATATGGTCATTCATGATTGGTGGGAACTTAGTGATACAGGTAGCTGTTTTGCCCACTTCTGACTCTTTAAGGAAAATCTTATTTATGTTCTGTACCCAAACCCACTCTACACTCCTTGCCTCACTGAGTTGAACTTTGGTGAATTGTAACTTTGATCTATTGTTGGTGTCCTATAACAACGTGTGGACTTTTGTTCTCATCCTTTTAAAAAGTTATAGAAACACCAGTTCAGGGACAGAGTAGTTATAATAAGAGTTATAATGTCATAATGCAAATTGGGTGGTAAAATAAAAACCTGCATTCTGAGCAATAAGCCAGGACCCATTTTTATCAGCCCCATTGGAGTACCTTGAGTTCCCCCTGACATAACTACCTCCAGGTAGGACTCAATATGATTTTTGCTGTGACAATCATCTCAAGAAGGAGAAAAGACATTTTCATTCTAATACTTGTGAGTACCTTTGAAATGGCCAGTTCTATTCATTTGCCTCTGATGTCACCTACAGAGTTCACCGATTTTCCAGTTAGTCACTTAGTGTTTAGGGCTGTATAAAACCAACCAAAAATCACCACAAACTATCCAAAATTAATATGAAAGACAGGTCAAAGCAATCATTTAGAAAGAAGAATTCAGAAAAAAAGGCACTCAGGAAATACAATAAAACATGACCCAGAATGTGTATCTAATAGACAAAAGAAAATATCACATGCATGGAACAAGTTTGATGCTAAATTTCAATGTTATAATAAAATAGAATTTTTATAGAGAGAAAATATAAATTATGTTATAAAAGAAAAATGCAATTGCATTATGAACATCTGCTAGGAGAGCTAAGGCATGTTCTACAACCCACGTCTACATGAGACCCAGGGCAAGGACAAGAATCATCCTGAAGGGCACATGGCTGTTGGGTAAAGAGAGCACACATTGCTCTGTCTCAGAGGTCAGGAAGCTCAGGGGAGGAGTCTACTGCTTCTGGATGACGACCTCAGCTTCAGCTATAACCACTGAGTGTCTCAGGCAGAGACTGGGCCTGCTCTCAGAGCTTCCCTCTTTGTTTTAATTTTTTGGAGTTTTGTTTGTTTGTTTTTTGACTGTAGTTTCTTGGAACTACACTTGGAAATTCCTGCGCAGGAAATGTGGTTTGTTTTTGTTTTTGTTTTTAATTCAGAAAGAGAATTACTGCCTTTGCACTCAGTAAGAATTGTGGCTCAGAACAAGATGGCAAATTAGGAAAAGATGGTGAAATTTCCATTTATGATTGACAAGCTCACTCCCACTCATAGTTGAAATAGATTTCATTCTTCTGATTTGAATGAGAATGAAAATGGGGAGTGAGATGGTCCCTGGGAGTCCCAGCATTGTACTCCTTTCTTTTTCTTTTTATTCTGAACAAGCTTTCTGGTTTCTGCAGTTCAGAACCCTATGGAACTGTGAGGGTATCTCAGAGTTCTGTTTGCAATTGTCCTCTGCAATCAGTCTTATTTCATTTGAATATATAGGACCACTCTTTGAGCTTGTGTATTAAATATTGCTTTCTCTTTTGTATTAATATTAAAATGGCAGGACAAATTTCATAAAAATGCAGTTCTGTAACTGTCGTGTCCCTGAAGACACAGACCATCTTAAGTGGCTGCTTCTTGCCTCCTGGGTCAGGTGACTTCTTGTGAGTGCAAGCAGGAGGTCTTACCCCTAACCCAGGAGTGGTATTTTGGTGGTCCCTGTAATGCCTGGGTTGCTAGCCCAGAATTTGGGTGTGTGAAAGTCAAAACCAGTGTATTGGGTTTGACCTTTAAATAAGCAATGTCTCTGAGTTGAAAGTCCTACTCAGTGAAAATTAGGTAAAAGGAAGGCAGCAAATTTCCTTCCCAAGTCTCCAGACACAATCCCATATCTGGACATCACCTACGTTTAATCAAAGTTACAGTCTGACCTCAGCTGGCCCTTGCATCAGGAAACAGTTTAGCACTGACAGAAATGACAGCTCAATATATCCCAGAGGTCTGAGTAAACAGTGTGATTCCTACCACACTGCCACCATTGTGCCAGTTTCTAACAAACAAAACAAACAGAACCCGGCTAAAGGTTACTGTGCTACAAAGCCGTGATTGATGCCGCAGCCTAAGCAGCAACAGCCTAGTTGGCCTCTGCTGTGCATTTGCCCCAGGCACACGAGAGAATTCTGTGCTCTGTGCTGCCTGCACCCATCCTCGCTGGGGCTGCCCTTCTGCTGTTTCCTTCTTCCCTTCTTCTGTTCCACCTGCTCCGTGTATGGGATCCGCACTGATGCTCTGAAGTTCATCAAGGGCCGCAGAAAGAACTGTTCTCTGCTGTTTACTCCTCTCTGTCCTCTTTCTTACTCAAGTCAGCAGGTTCTTGTGCCTGTCCTTCTCTTCCTGGCACCCAGCCAAGGCCTGCAGTGATAGCTGTTAGATAAGGATGGTGGTTAGTAAGCAGGTGCTGAGATGTATTTCAGGTAAGCAGGTACTTTTGATAATAGTGACCGCCACAATAGGAAATCCATCTCAGGAGGGATTAGAAGGAGGAGTACGGGGAACATAGGGAAGTCCTCACTTTTACAAGTTCCTGAGGGTCTAAGTGTTCTAAGACACGTGACTTTACGATCAGAATGAGGCCCTA
>PVIU01035001.1:0-10775 GCA_004026605.1 Ondatra zibethicus | reverse complement strand
ATCTGGTGTCCACAGGGATGTCCCCAGCTAGGTCCTTGGGCAGCAGAGGAGAGGGTGCCAGAACTATCATTGTCCCATAGTCACACTGATGAACATCTTGATCACATCCATAGAAATTTCGTTCGATGGATGGAGATAGAGACAGAGACCCACATTCACACCAGAGCAATGGATTGAGCTCCCAAGGTCCAGTCAAAGAGCAGAAGGTGGGAGAAGATGAGCAAAGAAGTTAAGACCGCGAGGGGTTGGACCACCCACTGAGACAGTGTGCCTGATCTAATGGGAGCTCACCAAATCCAGCTGGACTGGGACTGAATGAGCATATGATCAAACTGGATTCTCTAAACATGGCTGCCAATGAAGGCAGAATGAGAAGCCATCAACAATGACACTAAGACCTATTTCCTCTTCATGTATTATCTTTTTGGGAACCTAGTTGATCTGGATGCACACCTTCCTAGGATAGGATGGAGGGGGGAGGGCCTTGGACTTCCCACAGGGCTGGGCCCTCTTTTAAGGAAGCAGCGGGAGGGGGGGAGCTGGAGTGGACTGGGAGAAGGGGAGGAAATGTAAATTCTTTTTTTTGAATGAAAAAAATAAAAGAATATGGGAAAAAAAGATATAAGGGCTAGACAATAAGAAACTTGAGCTAATAGGCCAAGCAGTATTATAATAATACAGTTTCTGTGTGATTATTTCAGGTCTGGGCAGCCAGGAAACAAACAAGCAGCATCCAACTACAATGGGAGACTTCAGCACCCCATTATCACGAATAGACAGGTCATTCAGACAGAAACAAAACAGAGAAAACTGGTGCTGACATAATGACTATAATGTACCTAACAGATATCTACAGTACATTTCACCAAAATACATAAGAATATACCTTTTTCTCAGCATCTCAAGGTGCCTTCTTCAAAATTGACAATATACTCTGTCACAAAGAAAGTTTCAACAGATACAAGAAAATTAAAGTACTCCCTGTATCATATCAGACCATCATGAATTAGAGCTGGATTTCAACAACAACAGAAACAACAGAAAACCTACAAACTTATGTGAAGTAAAAAAAAAAAAAACTCTAATGAATGACAACTGGGTAAGAGAAGAAATAAAGAAATTAAAGCTTCCTAGAATTCAATGAAACTAAAGATATAACACCTCCAGATACAAGGGATACAGAGGAAGTGGTTCTAAGAGGATAGCTTGTAACACTAAGTGCCTTTATAAAGTTATATTGTAGAGACCACACACTAGCAACTTATCAATACACCTGAAAGCCCTAGAACAAAAATAAACAAACATATCTAAAAGGAGTAGACAGCAGGAAATAGAAATAATCTCACAGCTGAAATTGATAAAATAGAAACAAAGAAATCAAAACAAAAAAATCAATGAGCAAAGAGTTGGTTCATTGAGAAAATCAATAAGATATACATACCTTTACCAAACAAATTAAAAGCCAGAGAGAGAATATCTAAATTAACAAAATCAGAAATGAAAAAGTGGACATAAAAGCAGACACTGAAAAAACACAAAGAATCATTAGGCCATGCTTCACAAATATGTATTCAAAAATCTAAAAGAAATTGGCATTTTTTACTGAGAGATAACACTTACCAAAATTAAATCAAGATCAGATAAATAATTTAAAGAGACATATAACTCACAAGGAAATAGAAGTAGTCATTAAAATTGTTACAACCAAAAAAAAAAAAAAGCCTGGGGTCATATGGTTTAGTTCAGAATTCAAACAGATTTCAAAGAAAAGATAATACCAATACTTCTCTTATTGCTCAAAATAAAAATGGAACATTGTCAGATTCCTCTTATGAGAGCACAGTTACCCTGATACACAAACCACACAAAGAATGAACAAAGAATTATAGACCAATTCCCCTTATGAACATTGAGGCAAAAATATTCAATAAAATACTGGAAAACCAAAGCCAAGAATACAACAAAAAGATCATTCACTATTATCAAGTAGATTTTATCCCAGAGATACAGGAATGATTCAAAACATAAAATATGTCAGTGTAATCTACCAGATTTTTTTAAAAAAAAACAACAACAACAAAAGGAAAAAAGCACATGATCATCCCATTAGATGCTGAAATTGCCTCTGACAAAATTCAACACCTCTTCACGATAAATAAAGGTCTTAGAGAAATCAGGGTTAGAATGAACATACATAAGCTTAATAAAAGCAATATAGAGCAATCTGACAGTCAACGTCAAATTAAATAGAAAGAAACTTAAACCAAACCATTAAAATCAGAGACAAGACTGGTTGTCCACTCTTTCCATAGCTACTCAATATAGTACTTCAAATTTAAGTTAGTGCAGTAAGACAACTAAGGGAGATCAAGTGGATACAAATTGAAAAGGAAAAAGTCAAAGTATTGCTATTTGCAGATGATCTGAGAAGTGACAACAAAATTCTACCAGGAACTTGTACAGCTGATAACAACCTTCAGTAAAGTAGCTGGATAAATAATGGACTCAATAAACCAGTAGCCTTCCTATATACAAATGATAAATGGGCTTAGAAAGATATCTTGGAAACGACACCCTTGATAATAGCCTTACATAATATAAAATATCTTGTTATAACTCTAATCAAGCAAGTGAAAGACATTCATAACAAGAACTTCAAGTCTTTAAAGAAAGAAATTGGAGAACGTATCAGAAGATGGAAACATAGTGCGGAAAATCTGATAGTGGTCTACCAATGACTGGTCCAGCTTGAGACCCATATCCTGAGTGAGAGTCCATTGGGAAGGTACTCAGAAGCAGAATAGTCCAGAGACTTAAGAGTGAACCAAACATGATTGGGATCAAAACAACAAAAAGTTAACGAAATGATTCTTAATCATTTCTTCTACACTCATAAATTGTTGTCTATCTCTATTGTTATCAGAGAGGCTTCCACCAGCAACCGATGGAAACAGATGCAGAAACCTACAGCCGAAGTCAAAAGTCAGGCAGAGATAGAGGAATTGTACAGAAGAGGAGGAGGAAGGATTATAGGAGCTATAGGTGTCAAGGACACCATAAGACAACCCACAAAGACTAATTGCTGTCAGAAGGATATACTTTTTATGCAGAATCTGCCTTTAAAAAAAAGGTTCAAGTATAATCAGGTCCAAAGAAATGTTTGTCAGGTTTTAATAACATGGAAGTTGCTCCTGATCTCCTTATGTTGACATTCAGGAAAAAGGAAGCTAAAGGAAGTGTATGAGGCAATGATTTATAACTGAAATCCCAAAGCTATAGCAGAAGCAAGTGATGGTCGACACTATGTATGGTACTTTCTAATGCTCTATTACTGAACAAAATACTTTTGCTCAATATCCAATCCATATTTCATTTCAAACTGCCAGCATGCTTTTATTTCCTACTGAAAAAATATCTCTTGCCAACAAACTGTGAATATATGAATAATTGAGATAATATAATAATGGTGAAACTTAATGTTTTTGACCCTTTTTCAGCCTTGGAGATGTCATCTTTTTTGTAGTACTTCCCAAGAAAAACCTGAGGTTCCAGGAGTGTAAATCACATATTAGGAGTAAATCACATATCAAACAGATAGTAACATGATAGGAAAGGATTTTAGTTCAGTTCTGCTAGCTTTTCCTCCTCATTTAACATTCCACCTCCTTCATCCTCTAAAAATAAAATGCATCAGTCTACAGATTTTATAATTAGTTGTTAAGTGTCCGATTAAACCTGCCATATCCCATAACATGTCCCCAACTTTGGTGGAGATCCCTTGCTCAAATACAAGCCATATGGGCCAGAAGATCAGAGAGTGATCAGAAACCAGTGAATGAAACAACTAACCACCAAGCATAACCCAGAAATCATTACCTAGATCTAAGATAACCTCAAACACAGTATAAAAATGCAGTCCATAAGAGCCAGGGCAATATGTCAGTATTAGAGAAAAGCTTTTTCACTACAGCAATCCCTGAATTCTCCGACACAGCTTAAGCATAAGAAGAAAAAGACCTTAAACTAACTATATGAAGATGATGGAAGTCCTTAAGACATGAAAGAAATCAAGGAAAAGCAAAAAAAAACATATTGAGGTAATGAGTAGATCCCTTAAAGAAAGTCAAGAATTTCAAGAAAAAACAATCAGTTGAAGGAAATTAATAAAACTGTTTAAGACCTGAAAATGGAAATAATAAATGGAAGCAATAAAAACACAAATGGAGTACATTGTGGAAATGAAAAATCTATATATGTTAGTAGGAGCTAAAGACACAAACATCACCAATAGAATACAAGTCATGGAAAAGAGATCTCAGGTACTGGAGATACTATAGAAGAAATAGATACATTCGTTGGCCAAAGAAAATGTTAAATCTAAAAATCCTAACATAAAATATTTAGGAAATATGGGACACTATGAAAAGATCAAAACTAAGAATAATAATGATAATATAATAATAATAATAATAATAATAATAATAATAATAATAATAAGAAGAAGAAGAAGAAGAAGAAGAAGAAGAAGAAGAAGAACCCCAGCTCAAAGGCCCAGACAATATTTTCAGCAAAGTCAAATAAAAAAAAATTACTAACCTAAAGAAGGAGATGCCTATAAAAGTACAACAAGCCTGTACCTTGTACCAGAAAAGAAAGTTGCCTTGCCACATAATAATCAAAACACAGAACAAAGAAAGAATAGTAAAAGCTACAAGGGAAAAAGAGCAAATAATATATAAATATACAATTTAAAAAAATTATAGACAAAAAGTGGGTAATAAGAACAGACACTGAAGAAATACAGAGAACCATTGGGTCATACTTTAGAATATTGTATTCCACAAAATTGTAAAATCTAAAAGAAGGAAATAACTTTTTTTATAGACATCACTTACCAAAGTTAAATCAAAATGAGTTATTACACTTAAATATATTTCTAAGGAAATACAAGCAGTCATTAAAAGTCTCATAAACAAAAAGGTTCAGGAAACTTTCAAAGAATAGTTAAGGACAAAACTTCTCAAATTATTCCACTAAATACAAACAGAAAGAATGTCGCCAAATCTATTTTATAATGTCACAGTCAACCTGATATACAAAGCAGACAAAGACTCAACAAAGAGAGAGAATTATAGATGAATTTCCCTTATGAACATTGATGCAAAATTACTCAATGAAATACTGGAATCCACAAATACTTCAATCATGCACCATGATCAAGTAGATTTCATCTCAGAGATGCCAGGGATGGTTCAATATATGAAAATCAGTCAATGTAAACCATCATATAAACAAACTGAAAACAGAGCATCATCATCTCATTAGGTGCTAAAGATGCCTTTGAAAAAATCAACAGCCCTTCAGAATAAAAGTCTTGGGTTATATGGATACAAGAAACATACATAAACATAATAAATGTAATTTACAGCAAGCCTATAGCCAGCTTTAAATTAAATGGAGAGAAACTCAAAGCAATTCTTCTAAAATCAGGAACAAAAAAAGGATGTCCACCTCTCCATATATATTCAATATAGTACTTGAAGCTCTAGCTAGAGCAATAATGTAAATGGAGAATAAATGTATACAAATTGGAAATGAAGAAGTCAAAGTATCATTATATGCAGATGATAAGATAGTATAATTAAATGACTCACAAATTCTGTCAGGGAACTCCTAAAACTGATAAACAGCTTCAGCAAAGTGGCTAGATACAATATTAACTGAAAAATTAACAGAAACTCTCCTATATACAAATAAAAAATAAACTGAGACAGAAATTAGGGAAGCAACACACTTCACAAAAGTCACACACAATATAAAATATCTTGGTGTACTCCTAACCAAGCATGTGAGTCTTGTAGGACAAAGACCACAACTCTATAAAGAATTAGTGAAGAAGGTATTAGAAGATTATGGAAACCAGACACAGAAAGACAAACATGATATGCACTCACTTAAAAGTGGATATTAGTTAAAAAAAATAATTATGCTACAAGACCCAGAGAGGCTATTTTAAAAGGATCCAAGGGCAGATGTAAGGAACTCCGTAGGAAAGGGAAATAGATTAGATTTTTTTGGGAGGACAGGAAACAGGTGAGGATAGGAACAGGAGTAATCAAGTTGGAGAGCAAGATACAGAGGGAGAGAGTAGGTGGACAACTGGAACTGGCTGGGGGAATTTGAAGGGTGATGTTGAAACCTAGTGCAGTAGAAACTTCTCCGAACCTGTGAGGGTGACCCTAGTGAGGACTCCCAGTTAAAGAGGGTGTAAAGCGTGAACCGTCCATCTTCTGTAGCCAGGCTAGGCTTCCAGGGCTGGGACTGAGACACCACCCTGGTCACAAAATCTTTGACCCATTCTTCCTACAAGATGTGCTGGGGGCAATCTTGGCTCAGACTTTGCAGGAGCGGCCAACCGAGGACTGGTCTAACTTGATGCCTCTGCCATGAGATGGAGTCCAAGGCAGACACTACATGGGTGGCCAGGACGAGGAAGCTGGATGACCCAGAGTTCTGGGGTAGAACCAAAATGGCTGGCCAAGAAAAAATCGTTAGTGAAATGAATCCTAATGACAGTCTGCTATGTTCATAGATTACTCATAGAGGTTGCCTCTAGCAGCTGATCGGAGGAGATGCAAAGACTCACAGACAAATATTAGCCAGAATTCGTGGGAATGACACACAAAAGAGAGAAATGATTGTAGGAGTGAGAGCGGTTGAGGACACTGCTATAACACAGCCCACAGAATCAACTAAGCAGGGGTCGCATGTTTAGCTTGGGTTTTTTTGGGACGTCTATCAGTAGGAGTGTGGGTGTCTCTGACTCTTTTACTTGTTCCTGAGCCCCCTTTCCTCCTCCTGGTTTGCCTAATTTACACTTGATAATTAGGGTTTGTGCCTAGTCTTATTGAATATTGTTATGTCATGTTCGGTTGATATCCCTGTGAGGTCTGCTCTTTTCTAAAGGGAAACAGAGGAGCAGTGGTTTGTGGAGGGAGAGAAGTTGTGATGTATTGCATATGATAATCATACATTTAAAAAAGAAAAGAAATAAAATTCATGAACAATAATACTGGTACCTAATATTTTCAATCTTTCCAGGGCAGAGTGTGGTATGTAAGAAAAACATAAGAATCAGAAATGACGCAGAGATAGAAACAAGGCAATATTCTCGAGCATGTCAGTAAATTCTCAGAAACATGTCCTATACTCCCCAATATAAGATATATTAGTAGCATAAAAATACTGCTTTCTTTGAAGTGAACTGAAGGTAATATAACAGAAACTTGGAAGTTCTCAAAGTGGACTCTCCTATATTCCACAACGTTATTGTACTGAATGACCCCCATTTCTTTTGGTTCTGGTGTAGTTTGGATAAATGTTCCTTATAACCATCTGTTTTCCTTCTTTGATTATGTGATGTCAAATAAACTTCTGTTCTTTAATTTGTTTTGCTAAATTTAGTCATGAGTAAAAAGTTCAGTGGATGGGAGTATAATATTCTCAGGTTACTTGTCTCCTATTATAGGCACAGAAATTCTTACAGTTTCCCATTAGTTTGATGATTATAGATTCTATCCAGTGATGATATTCATGTTTATATCTATGTGGTTAGCAACCAAATTATGGCCCCAGAGATAAAATGCCAAAAATAATCTATTTGGCATCAAATCCAAATCTTGAAACTCACTCCACTGCATTAGTACCAGAGGTTCAAATTCAGATTGATGGACTGAAGAATGAGAGTTAGAAATCAAAAATATGGAAAATAAAAGGAAAGGAGCAATATGAAACACCAAACATCTGCTTTTAAGTATGAGGCATCGTTTCAGTAGATAAACATTTTGACTTTCTTCAACCAGCTACCTGTTATTTTGCTACATGTATCTGTCTGGGATTTTTTACATAGGCTCTTGCTATGTAGCCTAAGCTGGCCTGGAACATAGTGAGCCTCATATCTCAACCTCCAAGGTGTTGATATTACTGTTGTATATGACCATGTTGGCTATATCTGACATTCTAATGAAACAACTGCCTATACTCATTAGAGGAGTAACAGCATTGCTCTCAGATATCTTTATTCATGTCTTTCAATGCCTTTTATTAGTACTAATCCAACATATATTGGAGAATGTTGAAATTCTTTATTTATAGTTCTACCCCTTGATCACATTAGGGGGAAACTGTTTATTCTACATGATATTTACTGAGCTCTTAACACGGATCAAAGACAATGTAACAATGGAGAAATGGTAGTGGTCAATCACCAAATGTCTTATTTATTATGCTTAATATATTAAATGAGAATGCATGAGGGAGATTAGGAGAGGAAGGGATTTTTTAAACAAATCATGATGTTATGCCTGCATATCCATGGGAATCTCATTTAACCACAGTTTTAAATGCCTTATTCACAACTTCAGAGTTAAAGCATCTTGCTGCATGGTAAAAGATTTTAATAAAATGTCACAATGCAAATCAATACAAATAGTAGTTAAGCTTTACCAGGAACTTGTTTTATGTCTCTGTAATTGTCTTTGAATTTCACAACAAGTGTGTAATTTAGATATGATTCTGAAGGCAGATGACTCAAAGAGTGGCAGCGTTTGCTAATAGTGGAGGTCGAATCTAACCTGGGCATTTGTATTACAGAGTCTGCACTTGCATTCACTGGGCTTCCTCATCTGTATTGCTCATCTCTGCATCACAGAGTACCTGCCATAATGAGAGCAGCTGGGGGAAAAAGGTGCTCTAAATTGTTCAAAACAGAAAGCTGGGCTGCGTTCAAAATAACAAAGCAAAACATAGAAAGATAGTTTCCCTGCTTTATCTCAACAAACTGTAGAAAGGGACTATAAGCTAAATTCGATCACAGTATCCATTTTTCATATAGCACCCTTATTTTACATTTCCTTCTCTTATAGTGTTGAAAAGGATGCAGGTGATATGAGAATTGTGATAGGATATTACTTAGTAGAAAATAAAAGGAAAAATATTTTCTAGAAGCTGTCACAGTAGATCTCACTGGTTCCAAAAATAACATGTTACTGTCAATTACATTGGTCCATATAGAACTCTCTCTCTCTCTCTCTCTCTCTCTCTCTCTCTCTCTCTCTCTCTCTCTCACTCACACACACACACACACACACACTTAGTAGAGTTCACTAAGTCAAATATCTGTTCTTTATATATTATCTCTTTCAAGCCAAATTACACACACACACACACACACACACACACACACTTAGTAGAGTTCACTAAGTCAAATATCTGTTCTTTACATATTATCCCTTTCAAGCCAAATTACACACACACACAGACACACACACACACACACACACACATTATTCCTATAGTAACAGAATTGGAAATTCAAAGAACTCCAAAGTATAACACTCAGCACAATAAAATCAATACATTCACCAAGGGAATATAGACAAGTGCTTTATTGACTAATGACTCAGAAATTAAACTATGACTCTCTAACATATTTGTTGCTAATATTATTAACTATTGCTAACAATATTCTAATCTAGAACAAAAAAATAACCAAGAGAAAATGAAACAAGTGGTTTGAAAACTATCTAAATAACATCACTCACACAATCATTTTGGCATATTTCCTTAAGAAATTCAGTCATCTACATGGAACCAGCAGAAGGAAAGTTAAGGACAATATGCCATTAATACTCATATACATAGTGTTTCAGACTATACAAGTCAGGTTTATAGGAGTCTTGCATATCTCCTGCAGCACATAATAATGTTTAAGTCCTAATTTTGAAATTTAAAACTGATTTCGCTGTTAAAAATTTATCAAAAGTCTTTTTACACCCAATACTTTAAATTAATGTTCATAGTGAAATAATTTTGTTCTCTAGTAAGATGAACACATGCAAACATGTGTGCACATATACACACAGAAACATACATTTTAACATTTTGTCTCTAATTTAGTAGAGTTCTTTAAGTAAAATATATTTTTTTACATATTTTCCCTTTCAAACCAATTCCATTTGGGAGGCTCTATATTTTTATATGTACCTATTTAGCATTCTCATAAGACTTTGATATACTGAAGAATTTTGTACAACTGAAACTAAAATGAATTTACTTAAGATGTATTTCACTTTATTTCTAAGTATTTAAGAAAAACAAACTTATTTGAGATGCATTTCACTTTCATTCTAAATATTTCCTGAGTAGGTTTCATGTTATTTTAAAATAGTCACGTTTATTTTTCAATATTTTATGGATATTAAGTCAATGAATCTTTTCAACATCTGCTATAAATATGGAACACATACCCTAGGGGATTTATAATCATGTAAATACAAAGTACCATTTTTTGTGAAGAATCATAGAAATGAAAAAGATGCATGTAGAAGATGTTATATATAAACTAATACAGTATACTTTTCTCCAGGGTAGGCCAATTGAGCTCATCATTACCACACACAAACTTGACCAACGTAACAAGAAATGACAAAAAGTGAAATAGTAACACAAATACTACCATTTGGATTTAGGGGTCACCCCATAAGAGAAAAACACTTGCATAGTATTGTGAATCTGACCCAGAATACATAGTTGGGTGCTGGGTGTTGGGCATGGTGGCATATGCCTTTAATCTCAGGCAGAAGCAGGCAGATATTGGTGAGTTTGAGACCAGTGTAATCTATATAGTGAATTCTAGGACAACCAAAGCTATGTAGAGAGACCCTCTCTCCCCCTTTATATATATATATCACATATATTTAAATAATTATAAATAT
>PVIU01035000.1:0-10783 GCA_004026605.1 Ondatra zibethicus | reverse complement strand
GTTTCTCAGGAAATTGGGAATCAACCTACCTCAGGATCCAGCAATACCTCTCTTGGGAATAAACCCAAGAGATGCCCTATCATACCTCAAAAGCATTTGGGCAACTATGTTCATAGCAGCATTATTTGTAATAGCCAGAACCCGGAAACAACCGAGGTGTCCCTCAATGGAAGAATGGATCAAGAAAGTGTGGAATATATACACATTAGAGTACTACTCAGTGGTAAAAAACAATGACATCCTGAATTTTGCATGCAAATGGATGGAAATAGAAAACGCTATCCTGAGTGAGGTAACCCAAACCCAAACAGACGATTATGGTATGTATTCACAAATTAGTGGACCCTAGCCATTAAACAAAGGACACTAAGCTTATAGCTCACAAGCCAAGTGAAGCCAAATAGCAAGGTGAACCCAAAGAAAATCATATATAGATCCTCTTGGAAATTGGAAGCAAACAAGATTGCCAGCAAAAGTTCTTTCTTTATTTTTTCCTTGACCCAGGAGTGGTTCAATAGTTGACTGTTCAGTTTCCATGAGTTTGTAGGCTTTCTGGGGGCGGAATTGTTGTTAAATTCTAAATTTACTCCATGATGATCCGATAAGACACACACAGATAAAGATAAATTTACTCCAATTTTTTTTGTACCTGTGGATGTTTGCTTGGTTACCGAGTATGTGCTCAATTTTTGAGAAGGTTCCATGAGATGCTGAGAAAATATATTCTTTCCTGTTTTGGTGGAATGTTCTATAGTTGTCTATTAAGTCCATTTGATTCATTACATCAATTAGTTCTCTTATTTCTCTGTTAAGTTTCTGTCTTGTTGACCTGTCCATTGGTGAGAGAGGAGTGTTGAAATCTCCTACTATCAGTGTGTGGGGTTTGATGTGTGCTTTGAATTCTAGTAATGTTTCCTTTACATATGTGGATGCTTTTATATTAGGGGCATATATATTCAGTATTGAGACTTCATCCTGATGGATTATTCCACTTAAGAGTGTAAAATGTCCATCTCCACCTCTTCTGATTGATTTGAGTTTGAAGCCATTTTGTTTGATATTCGTGTAGCCATACCTGCTTGTCTCTTAGGGCAGTTTGATTGATAAACCTTTTCCCAACCCTTTACTCTGAGATAATGTCTGTTTTTGTGGTTGAGGTGTGTTTCTTGTAAACAACAGAATGTTGGATCCTGTTTTTGTATCTATTCTCTTATCCTGTACCTTTTATAGGTGAATTGAGTCCATTGATATTAAGTGATATTAATGACCAGCGGTTATTAACTGCGGTTAGTTTTTTTTTGTCGTAGAGTTTGTGTGTTTCCCTTCTTTGAGTTGTGCTAGTGGAGGGCTGTTAGATGTCTGTGTTATTATGGGTGTTGTTTGCTTCCTTTAGTTGTAGTTTCCTTCTAGTACTTTCTGTAAGGCTGGGTTTGTGGCTACGTATTACTTAAATTTGTTTTTATCCTGAAATAGCCTGTTTTCTCCATTGCTTATGAATGAAGTCTTTGTTGGGTATAGTAGTATGGGCTTGCATCCATGGTCTCTTGGTGTCTGCAGCACATCTATCCCAGAACTTCTGGTTCTCATGGTTTCCATAGAGAAGTCAGGTGTAATTCTGATAGGTTTACTTTTATATGTTACTTGGCCTTTTTCCTTTCCAGCTCTTAGTATTCTTTTTTTATTCTGTGTTTTGTGTTTTAATTATTATATGGCGAGGGGATGTCTCTTTTTGATCCAGTCTATTTGGTGTTCTGTATGCTTCTTGTACCTTCATAGGCATAGCCATCTTTAGGTTGGGACAGTTTTCTTCTATAATTTTGTTGAATATATTTTCTGGGCCTTTGAGCTGTGCTTCTTCTTCTTCTACACTTATTATTCTTAGGTTTGGTCATTTGTTTTCTTTGATCAATGAGTTTATTTTCTCTATAGTATCTTCAGTGTCTGAGATTCTTTCTTCTATCTCTTGTATTCTGTTGGTTATACTTGTCTCTGCAGTTCCTGTTTGTTTACCCAGATTATCCATCTCAGCCTTCCCATGGTTTGTGTTTTCACCATTGCCTCCATTTCAGTTTTTAAGTTATGAACTGTTTCCATTACCTGTTTGATTGCTTTTTCTTTGTTTCCTAGTGTATCTTTGAGGAATTTATTCATTTCTTCCATCTTTTTCTTAGTTTTCTCATCCCTTTCTTCAAAGGAGTTTTTCACCTCTTCTTTAAAGGTCTCTATCACTTTCAAAATGTTACATTTAAATTCGATTTCTTCTACTTCTTCTGGGTTAAGTTGCTCAGGTTTTCCTGTTGCATACTCATTGGTTTCTGGTGTTATCATGTTTCTTTTCAGGTTTTTGGAAGAATTCTTGGGTTGGCGCCTGCCCATCTCTTCTTTTGTTTGTAGTTAGGGGATTCTCAGTAGGTGGGGACCTCCCATGAAGGCTTGCACACACTCACCCCTCTGTATAGCTGATCTCATTGCAGGAAGAGGAAGTCCCGTCTGGACCTACAATCTGTCTGGACCTCCGATCTCAGCACAAGAAGAGAGAGTCCTGGTGTTCCAAGCACCCACAGAGGAAAGGGCAAACTTGCAGGGGTGGGGGTTGCAGGGTCATGTGGAACAAAGAGCTCCGCGGAGACCTTACCACCAGGCAAGCACAACCTTATCAGTCTGCACCTTTTATCTCAGCAGAGGAACAGAGAGTCCTGGTGTTCCAAGGACCCACAAAGGAAAGGGCAAACTTGCGGGGTGGGGGTGGAATGGGGCGGTACAGGGTCATGTGGAACAAAGAGCCCAGCGGGGACCTTACTGCCAGGTGCGCACAACCTTACCAGTATGCACCTCTGATCTTAGCACAGGAACTGAGAGTCCTGGTGTTCCAAGGCACCACAGAGGAAAGGGCAAACTTGCGGTGGTGGGGGGATGCAGGGTCGTGTGGAACAAAGAGGCCCATGGGGACCTTACCGCCAGGCACGCACAACCTTATCATTCTGCACCTCCGATCTAGCACAGGAAGAGAGAGTCCTGGTGTTCCAAGGACCCACAGAGGAAAGAGCAAACTTGTGGGGGTAGTAGTGTGGGGGGTGCAGGGTCATGTGAAACAAAGAAGCCCATGGGGACCTTACCGCCAGGCACGCACAACCTTACCAGTCTGCACCTCCGATCTCAGCACAGGAAGAGAGAGTCCTGGTGTTCCAAGGACACACAGAGGAAAGAGCAAACTTCTGAGGGGGGGTGCAGGGTCGTGTGGAACAAAGAGCCCTGCAGGGACCTTACCTCTAGGTGAACATAATCTTACCAGTCTGCACCTCTTATCTCAGCAGAGGAACAGAGAGTCCTGGTGTTCCAAGGACCCACAGAGGAAAGGGGAAACTTTCCCGGAGGGTTGCAGGTTCGTGTGGAACAAAGAGGCCCATGGAGACCTTACCGCCAGGCGCACACAACCTTACCAATCTGCACCTCCGATCTCAGCACAGGAAGAGAGAGTCTTGGTGTTCTAAGGCCCCACAGAGGAAAGGGCAAACTTCTTATCCAATGTCTTTATGCTGCTGTTGTCCCTTTCTCATTAGTGTTAAGAAAATTCAAGGTTAATAAAGCATTATGTAATCTATTTCTGGGGGCATTTTCCATCCCTTTTTCTTTGTTTAACTTATCCTTTATAGTTTGATTTGATCATTCTATAACTGCCTGACATCTAGCATTGTGTGGTATGCCTGTAACATGCTTAATATTATAATAAGCAAAAAACCGTTTTCCTAGAGGCATATGCTGGACCATTATCTGTATTTGTGCAGTTATACCCATGATGGCCATAACTTCTAATAAATGTGTGATTACTGAATCAGCCTTTTCTGAGCTTAAAGCAGTTGCCCACTGAAAGCCAGAATAAGTGTCAATGGTATGGTGCACATATTTTAATTTCCCAAATTCTGCAAAGTGGAACACACCCATTTGCCAGATTTCATTCCTTTGAGTATCCTTAGGGTTACTCCCTGCAGACAATGGTGTTTGAAAGAGCAAGTAAGGAATCTCTTTATAATCTCCTTAGCTTGTTGCCATGTAATAGAAGACTCTTTCTTTAAACCTTTGCTATTGACATGATTTTTTTTTTATGAAATTTTGAGGCCTACAACTTGCTTCCAACCAATAATAGATCAATTTCGGCATTACCTTTTGCTAGAGGAACTTTATGGGATTGGATAACTGTTATGTACATAGGACAAAGCCTATTCCTTATTATGCCTTGAACATGGAAAAACAATAAAGTCAATTCTGTATCATCTGGTATAAATTCAGTCATTTCAATATGCAAGATAACTCTACATATTGTGAATCAGTAACTATATTAAGAGTTTTTTAGAATCCCTTAGCACCATGAGAATGGCATATAATTCTGCCTTCTGGACTGAATTATAAGGGCTTTTCTCCACCTTACTTAATTCTTCTGATTTGTAACCTGTCTTCACTGATTTATTTGCATCAGTATAAAATGTATGGGTTCCAGTTACTGGAGCATCACATGCAGTTCAGAGAATAATCTAAGAAGTCCTCTTTATAAGGTTAAGTCTATAGCTTTTGGGATAGTTGCCATTAATTTCTACCAAAAAATTAGCACAAGATCTTTGCCATGGTTCATTGCCTTCCCATAATTTTTTATTTGATCAATAGTGAAAGGCACTATAATTTCTGCTATGTCTCTATCTGCTAGTTGATGAAGTCTCAATTTACCTTTTTAAATTAATTCAGAGACTTTTTCCACATAAGTTTTCAATTTTTTACTTGGTTTATGTAGTAAAAAGTTCCATTCTAAAATAATATCTTCCCTCTGCATTAAAATTCCTGTAAGAGAAATTCTGGAAGGTAATATGACTATAATACAATTAAGATTTGGATTCACCCTATCCACATGTGCCTCCTGTAATTTTTCCTCAACCATTGTCAGTTCCTTTTCTGCTTCAGCTGTTAATTCTTTGGGATTATTAAAATCTTTATCACCATCTAAGGTTTTGTTTAAATGAATTATTAGATCAGGTATTATCCCAACAGCCAGTAGTAGACTGGAAATGTCTCCTAACAATCTTTGAAAGCCATTAAGAGTCCATAACCAGTTTCTCCTAAATTGTGCCTTTTGTGTCCTAATTTTCTGCAAACCTATTTTATAACCTAGGCAAGTGACAGAATCTCCTCTCTGTATGTTTTCAGGAGCAATCGGCAATCCCCATTTAGGTAAAACTTTATTTCTTCAAACATTCTGTCTAAAGTATCCATGTTTGAATCAGATAGCAAAAGGTCATCCATGTAATGGTAAATTATAGACTTAGAAAATTGCTCATGTATTGTTTCCAATGGCTTACTTACAAAGTATTGAAACAATGTTGGACTATTGAGCATTCCCTGTAGGAGGATAGTCTATTGATATCTCCTAGTAGGCTGAGAATTATTATAAGTAGGCACTGTGAAGGCAAATTTTTCTCTATCCTTTTCTAGTAAAGGCATAGTGAAGAAACAATCTTTCAAATCAATAAGAGGCCATCCTTTTGGTAATAGAGAAGGCAAAGGGATTCCAGATTGTAGAGGGACCATAGGTTGAATATCCTTATTGACAGCTCTTAGATCTGTCACCATTCTCCATTTACCAGATTTCTTTTTTACAACAAATACAGGGGAATTCCAAGGGGTGGTTGATTCTTCAATATGGTGAGCATCTAGTTGCTCTTGTACCAGCTGTCCTAAGCCTGCAACTTATCTTCAGCTAGAGGCTACTGCTTAATCCATATAGGCTTCCTGTTAACCATTTCAAAGTTAGGGCTGTTGGTACCTCTAAATGTTTGCTAGTTGTCTTATGTTCTTCAACAGCCTAAATGACTGGTGACCTTTGCTCATAGTACCTTATTATACCCTTCCCAGAATTATGAGTTCCTGGGACTGCAGGAATGTTAATCTGGGTATTCCATTGCTGTAGCAGGTCACAGCCCCATAAATTTATTGCAATATCAGCTACATATGGCATCAGCTTCCCTTTTTGCCCTTCCCCAATATAGTCAACCCATCTCGTGCTTTGTTTAACTTGAGATATGGTTCCAATTTCTAGTAATTGAACATCTCCATCTTGAAGAGGCCAGTTTGGATGCCAAGATTCTGGAGCGATGATACTCACATCTGCACCTGTGTCTATCAAGCTAACAATAGCAATTCCATTTATACAAACGCTTAGTTTTGGTCTCTGATCATTTATAGAAGTCTGCCAGAATATATGTTTCTTATTTCCTATTTAAATTTTTGACTTATCCTCCAATTTTATGCCATCATTTAGAACAGTATGGTCTTGCACATAAGGTTCTGGGTTTTTAAATTTTCCTTGTGTGACATGTTCTTCACAGTTACTAGGAATGACTGGGCCACTTTTGTCTTGGGGGCCTGCGAGAGGTCCCTCAAGTTGTTTCCTGATGGTATCAGGTTGCCTTGTCTGTCTGTTGTTGATCTGCATTCATTGGTCCAATGTCGGCCTTTACCACACCTTCTACATATACCTGAAGGCCAAGGTCTCCTATTTTTGCCATTCCCTGAGGGGATATTATTCCTAGAAATTCCTTGCCTACAATCTTTTCTCAGATGTCCTATTTTACCACAATTAAAACATTTGGCAGTTTGATGTCTCCTCATTACTTTTGAAATTGCTATTCCTACCCAAGATTCAGCATTATAGTCAAATGTCTAAACATTTATTGTATGCAGAATCCATTCATCCATAGGTGCTGATATAAACCTTAAAGGCTCAATTATCCTTTTGCATTCTAATTTTGCATTTTCAAAGGCCAGCGATTCAAGAATTATTTGTCTAGCTTCTGAGTCTGTTACTCCTATTTGTACAGCCTTATTAATGTTTGCAAAAAGTCAGTAAAGGGTACTCTCTGTCCCTGTCTAACCCTGATATATGATTCAATTCTTTTTCTTAGTTCTTGAGTCCAATCCCAAGCATTCAAGGCTGCTTTGTGGCATAGGGACAAGATTTCTTCAGCATAAAGAGCTTGAATTTATGGGTCAGCATAAGGGCTTTCACAAAGAATTTGATCTTGGAAAACCTCAAGACCGTTTGCTTTTCCCTGTTCCATATTTTTGGATTCCCCCCTGAAATAAATTTCAAATATCAAGGAAGGTCCATCATCTAGGACTGCTGAAACTAACTGAAAACAGTCATGAGGGGTTGCCCTGATGTTAGAAGCACAAGTCTTTATCATCTCCTTAACAAATGTGGAATGCAAGCCATAAATTATGACAGCTTGCTTAATTTCTTTAGATCATTCATTCCTATAGGTATCCATCTACCTTCCTTGGCTCTTTTTGAGCCTTTAGAAGCTGATGCTTTGTCAGAGTAAATTACAGGGTAGGAAGCTAAAACACTGGGTAAGCCATTTCTGACAGCCACTGGTGATGTTGCATCCTGGCCTTGTGCCTTCTTTCCCTGTTCATCTGCTCCAATAATTTTCTCAATCATTTCAAATCTTTTTGTCATTGTCTTTTGTAAAGCCTGACTCTCCTGGCCTGTATATATTTCTAGTGATTTCACTGAGGTATAAAGTCTCTGGTACTCATTCTGCACCTGTGGGTCCAATGTTTGAATGTTCTCCTTTAAAGATAACATCTCCTCCTTGGACTTTACTTTAATATCATGTAGATTGCCATCCTGGACATACATTCTGTCTGTTAACTTATAAAAACTTTTTAATAACTTTTGAATATCATATTCAACAGTATGAATTCTTTCAGATAACTTCCTAGTACCCTTAGATATAGAGTCAATTCTGTCTGTCAACTTGTTCATATAACCTCTGATTTTCAATGATATTAATCCTGTCAACTACCTGTTCATTATTATTCCATAAAGATTGTACCATTCCAGTACTAGTAGATACTTCAGGAGGGATAAGTGGGTCCCCACCCTGCTGCACTGGGAAGGGTGTACAGGTGCCCTCCAATCCCCTATACTTTCTGGCCATTCAGTGGGGCTTCCATGGAGCGGGCCTCTTCTACCAAGCCCACCCTTTTGTCTGCAAGATCCTCAGCCAGCAAGAGGCCCCAAACCAGTACCAGCAGATACTTCAGGAGGGATAAGTGGGTCCCTGCCCGGCTGCACAGACTCCCTGGGAAGGGTGTACATGCTCCCTTCAATCCCCTAAACTTTCTGGCCATTCAGCAGGGCTTCTCCCCTCACTCTACTGGCTTTTCTGCTTATCCCATCCCAGCTTGTCCCAGTACCCCATTCCATCTGTGGGGCCCTAGGGTCCCCGAAATTAGCCTGTGATGGGGCTGAGGCTCTGGGAAAAAGTGTTGAGTGCAAAGCTGTAGGGGTTTCTTAGTTCCATGGAGTGGGCTTCTTCTACCAAGCCCACCCTTTTGTCTGCTAGATCCTTGGCCAGCAAGTGGCCTTGAACCAGTACCAGCAGATCCATCAGGAAGGAGTCCTTAGATCCACCACCAAAGCCTACTTCAGGGAGAAGGGGATGTGAGAGCTAACTGCAGTGCTGAGGAGACCTAAGAGAGGGCAGAACAAGAAAAATCCCCAAGTACACAATTAGCAACAACAAAAATCGGACCAAGCCACCGACACTCCTGACCATATTCAAAGGAAGAGATGGGCAGGTGCCAATGCAAGAATTCCTCTAACAACCTGAAAAGCAACATGATAACACCAGGATCCAGAGATTAGGCAACAGGAAGACTTGAACAACCTAACCCAGAAGAAGTAGAAGAAATTGACTTTAAACATAACATTATAAAGTGATAGAGACCATTAAAGAGGATGTGAAAAACTCCTTTAAAGAAATGGATGAGAAGACTAACAAAAAGTTAGAAGAAATGAATAAATCCCTCAAAGATACACTAGGAAACCAAGAAAAAGCAATCAAACAGGTAAAGGAAACAGTTCAAGACTTGAAAACTGAAATGGAGGCAATGAAGAAAACACAAACCAAGGGATGGCTGGATATGGAAAATCTGGGTAAACAAACAGGAACTACAGAGACAAGTGTAACCAACAGAATACAAGAGATAGAAGAAAGAATCTCAGATGCTGAAGATACGATAGAGAAAATAAACTCATTGATGAAAGCAAACAACAAATCCAACAAATTCTTAACACAAAACATCCAGGAAATCTGGGACACCATGGAAAGACAAAACCTAAGAATAATAGGGATAGAATAAGGAGAATAATTCCAGCTCAAAGGCCCAGAAAATATATTCAACAAAATTACAGAAGAAAATTTTCCCAACCTAAAGAAGGCTATTCCTATGAAGCTACAAGAAGCATACAGAACACCAAATAGACAGGATCAAAATAAAACATCCCCTTACCATATAATAATGAAAATACAAAACATACAGAATAAAGAATATTAAGAGCTGCAAAGGAAAAAGCTCAAGAAACATAATGGTAAACCCATCAGAATAACACCTGACTTCTCTATGGAAACCATGAAAGCCAGAAGGTCTTGGATAGATGTGCTGTAGACACTAAGAGACCATGGATGCAAGCCCAGACTAATATACCCAGCAAAGCTCTCTTTCACCATCAATGGAGGAAACAAGATATTCCAGGAGAAAAAAAATTTAAGCAATATGTAGCCACAAACCCAGCCTTACAGAAAGTAGTAGAAGGAAAACCACAACAAATGGAAGCAAACAGCACCCATAATAACGCAGACATCTAACAACCCTACACCAGCACAACTCAAAGAAGGGAAACACACAAACTCTACCACCAAAAAAAAAACATAACTAGAGTTAACAACCACTGGTCATTAATATCACTTAATATCAATGGTCTCAATTCACCTATAAAATGGCACAGGTTAAGAGAATAGATACAAAAACAGGATCCAACATTCTGCTGTTTATAGTAAACACAACCTCAACCGCAAAGACAGACATTACCTCAGAGTAAAGGGTTGTGAAAAGTTTTTTTTTTTTTCAATCAAACGGCCCCAAGAAACAAGTGGGTATGGCTATACTTATATCGAACAAAATCGACTTCAAACTAAAATCAATCAGAAGAGATGGAGATGTTATACTCATAACAGGAATAATCCATCAGGATGAAGTCTCAATCCTGAATATATATGCCCCTAATATAAAAGTACCCACCCATGTAAAAGAAACCTTACTAGATCTCAAAGCACACATCAAACCTGACACACTAATAGTACGCTCCTCTCTCACCAATGGACAATTCAACCAGAAAGAAAGTTAACAGAGAAATATGAGAACTTACAGATGTAATGAATCGAATGGACTTAATAGAAATCTATAGAACATTTCACCCAAAGAGGAAAGAATATACCTTCTTCTCAGCATCTCATGGAACCTTCTCGAAAATTGACAACATACTCAGTAACAAAGCAAACATCCACAGATACAAAAATATTGGAGTAACCACCTGTGTCTTATTGGATCACCATGGAGTAAAGTTAGAATTTAACAGCAATTCCACCTCCAAAAAGCCTACAAACTCATGGAAATTGAAGAGTCAACTACTGAACCACTCCTGAGTCAAGGAAGAAATAAAGAAAAAAATTAAAGTCTTCCTTGAATTCAACAAAAATAAAGATACAACATACCCAAACCTATGGGACACTATGAAAGCAGTGCTAAGAGGAAAGTTCATAGCACTTAGTGCCCACATAAAGAAAATGAAGAAAGCTCACATTAGAGACTTAAGAGCACAGCTGAAAGCAAAAAAAAAAAAAAAAAAAAAAAAAAAAAAAAAAAAAAAAAAAAAAAAAAAAAAAAAAAA
>PVIU01034999.1:0-10777 GCA_004026605.1 Ondatra zibethicus | reverse complement strand
TATGTCCTGATTATGGCTTCCCCTCCCTCTACTTCACCAAGTTCCTCTCCACCTCCCCTCCCATCCAGATCCACTTTCTTTCTCTCTCATTAGAAAACAAATAGGCAGGAGCTGGAGGGATGGCTCAGAGGTTAAGGGCATTGCCTGCTCTTCCAAAGGTCCTGAGTTCAATTCCCAGCAACCACATGGTGGCTCACAAGCATCTGTAATGAGGTCTGGTGCCCTCTTCTGGCCTGCAGACATACACGCAGACAGAATATTGTGTACATAATAAATAAATATTAAAAAAGAAAACAAATAGGCTCTAAGGGACGATAATTAAATATAAGATAAAGCAAAAACTATCATATTGGAATTGGGCAAACAGAAGGAAAAGAACCCAAGAGAATGTACAAGACCCACTCATTCCCACACTCAAGAATCTCTTAAAACTGCTAACCTGGAAGGCGTAAGCACAGAGGACCTGGTGTAGACCTGTACATGTCTTGCCCATGCTGCTTCAGTCTTTGTAAGTTCATGTGAGCTTTGCTCATGTTCTTTTAGAGGGCCTTATTTTTTGGGTGTCCTTTAGCACCCCTGGCTCTAATATTCTTTCTGCCTCCTCTTCTGTGGAATTCCCTGACCTCTGAGGGGCAGGATTTGACGGAGACATACCACTTAGGGCTGAGTGTTCTGAGGTCTCTTAACTCTCTGTGTAGTGTCTGGCTGTGAGTCTGTATTTGTTCCCATCTGCTGTAGGAGGAAGTGACTCTGACGATGGCTTGAGCAAGATACTGATCTATGTTATCATTAGGAGCCATCACTACATTTTTAAAAAATATTTATTTATTATGTATACAACATTTTTTTTTGTCTGTGTGATGAAGACAGATGAAGGCCAGAAGAGACCTCATTACAGATGCTTGTGAGCCACCATGTGGTTGCTGGGAATTGAACTCAGGACCTTTGGAAGAGCAAGCAATGCTCTTAACCGCTGAGCCATCTCTCCAGCCCCCCATCACTATATTTTTAAAAGAACACTATTGTTTTGTTTTTCCTCTAGGTCCTTGGGCTATCTAGTGTCCAGTTCTTGGTCATCCAAAGCAGTGTTGGTTTCATCTCCTGGAGTGAGCCTTAAGTCAGATCAGGTGTTGGTTGGTTACTCCCACAAGTTCTGTGCCACTGTTGCACTAGTGTATTTGCAGGCAGGATACCACTGTAGATCAAAGAATCTGTGATTGGCTTAGGTTTACATTTCTCCTTTAGTCGCATACAAAGCACCAAAGATGCTAGAGTGTAGGAATGAAGGCTATGTAGGCATTGGCTGGACTTTTCTATATTCAGTGAGTTGTGCAGATGTTGTCTTTAGCAATGGTGCCTTGCCCTCAGTTTGTGGAGAGTAACATATAGACTTGGGAATAGCCTGGGTGGTTTGGGGATTCCCATGTGACCCCTTTGTGTAGCAACTCAATTAGATCTAAGCCATTCCTGGTACTTTGGTGAGAAGAGATGGCCAGTTGGGACTCTGTTTCCCCCATTATTTGGCAATTTCATTTAGATCTCCTTCATTTGTGTATATACTTTAGATACTACTTCTAGTGTATCAGGTTTCCATACTACCCCTCAAATGGCCCTTAATTTTAGCTGTCTCTCCTTGTATTATCTCCCTCATCCCCTTCTTCTCTTTCACATTTGATCCTCCTGTTCCAGCCCCCTCCAATACAACCATAGTTGTCTTTTCCTTTTTCTTTTTCTTTCTTTTTTTTTTTTTACTTTTTAAAAAAAGATTTATTTATTTATTATGTATACAGCATTCTGCCTGCCTGTATGCCTGCACACCAGAAGAGGGCACCAGATTTCATCATAGATGGTTGTGAGCCACCATGTGGTTGCTGGGAATTGAACTCAGGACCTCTGGAAGAGCAGCCAGTGCTCTTAACCTCTGAGCCATCTCTCCAGCAACCCCCTTTTCCTTTTTCTTAATGAAATCTGTTACCTCTAGTCCCTTATGCTATAACTATGCTCTGTGCTTATGAATTATAGCTTCGTTATCATTGACTTAACAGCTAGTATCCACAAATAAGTGAATACAACCCGTATGTGTCTTTCTAGGTCTGGGTTACCTCACTCAGGATGATTTTTTTTCTAGTTCCGTCCATTTACTTGCAAATTTTATGGTGGCATTTTTTTTATGACTGGGTAATATTCTATTGTGTAGATGTATCACATTTTCTTTATCCATTCTTCTATTGAAGAACATCCAGATTATTTCCGATTTTTAGATATTATGAATAGGGCAACAATTAACATGGTTGAACAAGTGTCCTTGTGGTATGATGAAGCATCCTTTGGGTATATGCTCAAGAGTAGTGTAGCCGAATCTTGAGGTAGATTGAGTCCCATTTTCCCAAGAAACTGCCACGTTGATTTCCATAGTGGTGATATGTTTGAATTCCCCTTAGTCCAAATTCTAACCAACATGAGCTGTCATTTATTTTATTGATCTTAGCCATTATGACAGGTGTAAAATGAAATCTCAAGGTAGTTTTGATTTGCATTTCCCTGATGGCTTTGGACGTTGAACATTTCTTTAAGTGTTTCTCAGCCATTTGAGTTTCCTCTTTTGAGAATTCTCTGTTTAGCTCTGTACCACATTTTAAAATTAGATTCTTTTCTTTTTTGGGGGCGGGTTTCAAGACAAGGTTTCTCTGTGTAACAGCCCTGACTGTCCTCGATCGTGCTTGAAGACCAGGGTGGCCTCAAACTCAGAAATCTACCTGCTTGTGTCTCCTGAGTGCTAGGATTAAAGGTATGCACCACTATGCCTGCCTGGTTGTTTTATTGACACCTAGTTTTTTGAATTCTTTATATATTTTGGATCTGTTGTAATTTTTTTTCCCATTCTGTAGGCTGCCACATTGTTCTAATGTGAGTGTCCTTTGTCTTACAGAAGCTTCTCTGTTTTGTGAGGTCCTGTTTCTTAATTGTTGTTCTTATTGCTTGCACTAATACTGTTCTACTTAGAAAGTCTTTTCCTGTGTTGATGAGTTCAAGGCTATTCCCCTCTATCAGGTTCAGTGTATTTGGTTTTATATTGAGATCTTTGATCTTTTTGGAGTTGAGTTTTGTGCAGGGTGACACATATAGATCTGTTTGCATTCTTCTGCATGTAGACTTCCAGTATGACCAACACCATTTGTTGAAGATGCTGTCATCTTCTTTCCAGTGTGTATTTCCAATGTGTAAATCAGATGTCTATAGGTATGTGGATTTATGTCTGGATCTTCAACTCTATTCCAACTATAAGAGCGCATGTTTTTTGTGCCAATATTATGCTGCTTTTATTAGTATAGCTCTGTAGTATAACTTTAAGTTGGAGAAGGTAAGACCTCTGGCAGTTATTGTCCAGGATTGTTTTAGCTACCATGAATTTTTGTATTTCTATATGAAGATATAAATTGTTCTTCAATTTCTGTGAAGAGTTGTGTTAAAATTTTAAAGGGGATTGCATTGAATCTGTAGATTGCTTTTGGTAGGATGGTCATTTTAGATATGTTAATCATACTGATCCATGATCATGGGAGATCTTTATATCTTCTGATATTGTCTTCATTATCTTAAAGTTTTTATCATACAATGTAGTAGGAGGCTGCTTGTTTGGTCCTGGTTGCTCTGCCCCCAAATAACCACGCAGAAACTATGTTAATTAAATCACTACTTGGCCTATTAGCTCTAGCTTCTTATTGGCTAGCTCTTACATCTTAATTTAACCCATTTCTATTAATCTGTGTATCGCCATGTGGCTGTGGCTTACTGGCAAGATTCCTTCCAGCGTCTGTCTCTGACAGGGCTACATGCCTTCTCCTGACTCTGCTGCCTTTCTTCCAGCATTCAGTTTAGTTTTCCCCACCTAGCTTTGTTCTGCCTGTGCAGTTTTTCACTTGCTTGGTTAGAGTTGCTCCAAAATATTTTATATTTTCTGATGCTGTTGTGAAAGATGTTGTTTATCAGCTGTAGGAGTTTCTCAGTGGAATTTTTAGGGTCACTTATGTATACTATCATCTACAAATAAAGATACCTTGACTTTTTAATTTCTAATTTGTATCTCTCTAATCTCCTTCAGTTGTCTTATTGTTCTAGCTAAGACTTGAAGTACTTGAATAAGTATGGAGAGAATGTACAACCTTGTCTTGTCCTTGATTTTAGCAGATTTGTTTTGAATTTCACCCTCCCCCTTAGTTCCACATGGAGTATTTTTTCCACTCTGCCCAGATCAGTCTCTCTCTGGAAAGGTCCTGAATTGGGAGGCTGTACATCATGTTTGATGAAGTGTCTCAATCACACACAACCTTTCAGATGTCCTAATCACCCAAGCAGTGTGGAACACTAATTTTTTCTTCTCTTGGTCCAGGAGTTGTCTTTTCAGAACCTCAACATTCATCTCAGGATGAGATCAGTCCCCAAGACCTCCAGTCATAGAATGAGAACCCACATTGGCCACCAGGCTGTTAGCGATGGATCTGGGGGTCACAAGAAAATGACCACATAATCCAAAGTGTTTCAGAGAAGCAGTTTTACTTTTGCAGAAGAATGCATAGCCATGCCATCAAGCAGGCTAGGGTACCCATTGGGTTTTTATCCCGACTCAGAGGGGTCCTGTGCTTCACTCCCTAATAGGCAAAGCGTGTCCTCACATTCTTACCCAGTTGGTTAACTTAGAACTGCACAACTGGTGCTCCATTTTATAGAGTTGTCATATGTATCACACCTTCACTTTGTCCTCCGAGTGCCCCTAATAATTCTCTACTTTGATCTTCATAACTCCCAATCCCTAGGACCAAAGAGCATTTTGATTCATAGGTGTTTATTTCTATAACATCATCTGTGCCTCTGTCTTCCTGTTTCAAATTGCCTCAATGAGGCTGGATCCACTATAACGTGTGTGTGTGTGTGTGTGTGTGTGTGTGTGTGTTTGAATCTTTGACCAAGATATACCGGGCTTCCAAAAGAGGTGTTAAATCATTCTCTTCACTGGGCAAGGGATATTTTTCCTGAAATTGAGGTTTTAAGGTGTCAAATGTTGATGATAGGATTAGAGTATCTCATCTCATTACAGGAGGATCCAGTTCTCTCTCCTCCCAAGGCCACCTGTCTCCCTATACTTGTCTGTCCCCAAATACATAACAAGAAAAGACTATTAGAGTCTGAGCAATAATTTATCACAGGACCAGAAACAGTTTTCTTGGTTTGGTGGAGATGGGAGGAGGGCTACTTTCTATTTCCTAAAAAAAATGAATGAAACACCTCATGCAATGAAGCCCAGAGTAGGATGGTGAGTTCTTTTTTTAAAATATAGTCCCAGGGTCATTGCCTTGTTAATGTATATGTTTATGAACATATGTATATATATATGTTGTATATGTATATGATAATATTTGTCTCTTTTCCCATCTAGAGTCCTCTGGTCAAGGATGGTGAAATTAACAGGGTTACATCTATTTAATTTACAGCTGGGGGTGGCAACACTCTTTTGGAGGCATGCTGGTTTTACCTTTCCAGGTGGCTCACAGTACACAGTTCCAATAAAGAAACCCTTGCATGTTATCAAGGACATATCCAGACTGAGATGAGGGTTGTTCACACATGTATTTATCATTGAACTTGTATTCTTATTTACAGTCTAGATTTTTGCACAGCAAAATATAAGCTGACCAGTTTTGATTTATGTCCTCCCATATAAAAGAGTACTGATATTACCATTTTAGATGAATGAGTTTTGTAAATTAATACTTTTCTATATAGTCTCCTGTGTGGGGTAGTTTTGGACCTCCAGCTGTTCTTCATGGGGGATTACTGTGGGTTGAAATAAGTGAATCAGTTCCTCTGTTGGCAGATAGGATAGGCGGTCTTGTGTTTGCAGGTCTCCAGTACTTTTCCCTGGTAAGTGAGGTAGAATAGGTGTCTTAGTGTTATTCTATTGCTGTGAATGACTATGGTGATTCTTAACAGAAAGCATTTCAAATAACCCTCATCACTGTCTTCTATGTGCTTACTAGGTTGGCCCATTAAGCTCCAACTTAAAGTGGGGTTAGTTAGGCTATTCAGTCTGGTACATGGTCAAATGGAAGCAGTACAAGAGATCTATTCTTAGGGAAGAAGTGATCAAAATAGATAGTATGAATCACAGAGACAGCATTTGAAAAAGCTGGATGTTACATGAAAGCTTATATTTAAGCTAGGCTATTCAGGCTATGCCAGCTTGTGTGACTATGTAGGGTACTTTCTCCCTTCCTCTTATGATGATAAACATGAATAAAGTAATCCCACACTAAGTCTGAATTGGATATAATAAGGGGTTCTTTAGTGAAGGGGAGACTCACAGATCACAGTCCTCTGCATAAATGGGGAACCAGAACCAAATCCAGCATCCAGGTAAGAGAGAAGAGAGAGTGAGCTGGTGGGCACACATCTTTTTGATACCAAAGGCCATGCCCAACCTGGTCCAGCCTCTCAAAGGCCATTGGCTGAAGGAGGTTCCCCATTACCTCCCCCTTTTGTCTACATTAGAGAGTTCCAAAACCCAATACAAAACTATGTACAATAAGAACAGATATGAAGTATAAAAATTAGAATTACAACCAGCAGAAACAATATTAAACAAGAAACATATGCTAATGTTTCAATAATTATTCTATACTAAGGAGTCTAAGTCTTGTATTAGAAATGGCTTGGCTAAGTCATAAGAGGAAAGTAACTATGACTATTTAGTGTTCAACCCCATCAAAGTCCTGAGATGGGAAATAATATTACTTGAGTAGGTAGGAAGTGCAGTAAAGCAGCTTCCAAAATGTGCAGTAAATAACAGAGACAACTGGCTACCTGGGCAATCACCCAAAGTCTCATTTGCAATGTCGGAGCAACCAACTTTGGCTAAGGTCTAGAGTAACTGACAGACCATTTTCAGAGGCAGGAAAAATTTCAAAACCATCTTACCCTGTCTTGGCAAGGTTTGGTAGTCTTTCTTCTTGTATTGTGCTTATCAAATCCAAACACCATGTATTTTGTCAGTGGTTGAGGCATGGGAAGTTCCTTGACCAAAGGCCAGTTTTACCAAGAAGAAAACAAGCTCCAAGTGGAGTGTCTTTGGTGCTTAACATTCTCTTGGGAAACAAAACAAAACAAAAAACAAAACAAAACAAAACAAAAAAACAAAAACAAAAAACCATTTTCTTGGGAATAGATCAATGCTGCCAGGAGCAATCATGTCTCACGTCAACAGAACCCTAAGTTATTTAAATGCCATATTTTACAGTTATTTGAAATGGCTAAAGATTACCTAATTATGGGGAATACAATCTCTATGTATCAAAAGATCCTGATTAGTCTAGCTGTAAGTATGACAAATATTGATGACTATTGACCTATAATACTTAATACCTATATAACTTAAAGACTAAGACTTCATATTAGAATATTAAACAATCTTTAAACAACTGTGTACAATAGCCTCAAAATGTAAACAATGTATAAGTATCTTGATCAGAGGTAGAAATGTATAATGCACCAGGCAGTGGTGGTACACATCTTTAATCCCAGCACTCAGGAGGTAGAAGCAGGAGGATCTCTGTGCATTAGAGGCCAGCCTGGTCTACAACAGCTAGTTCAGAACAGGTTCCAAAGCTACAGAGAAACCTGTCAAGAAAAACCAAAAGAAAAGGAATGTATAATACAATATGATAAATATTTCCTAAAGTTGTATCAATATACAAAATGTTTTAAACAGAGGTAGAAATATGCATGCATACAATATGACAAAATAACTTTGCATAGGTGTATAAATACTGTAAACAGAAATAGGAGCATATTCAATATAACAAATATAATTTGGATTTGTATCAATATACAAGAATCTATAACAATGTAAATTATCTATAGCTCACAAGTAATCACTCTATTACTCACTATTATTATTATTAGTGTGAGTAAGCTCACACTAATCTATTATCCCAGTCAATATCCTTTTTTTTGAAGTGGGATCCCTGAACCTACAAAATTTCAACCCCAACCCCTAACCCTATATAAGTAATAATCAACCCCTAATTGATGTCCCTAACCCTGAGGACAAAATTTGTTGGGAGAAGGAATGTTGTCTTCTAGAATTAATTCCAGCTGTCATGGGGGTGATGTTTTTTCTATGGGATCCTGTAAAACTAAAGTGATGGTTAAGTTTCAAGATTACTGTCTGGTATAATTGCAAATAGTCTCTGAGTAGTTGATGGGGGTTTTTCTGAAGTTCTTATTTGGAGTTCTGGCCAGAATGTTGTAAGAAGGTGCACCATTTCAGCGAACCAAGTTGAAAGCATCTTGAGTAGCAGGCACCCAAAATTGGTATTATAGTAGCACTATTAGCATCATGATGTCATATCAACCAGGTGGATTCGTGGTTGTGGGGCCCTATCTTCTTCCTGGATACTTCAGAGATTACTGCATGAAATTTATTGTTCCTTGTGGAAAACTTAAACATTATTTATATAGACAAATATTCAATGAAAAGTATGATAGAGACAAAAATAGGTATGAAGAAAAGTAAAATTTTTCCTAAATTCATTCTTCTTTCTGTCTCATACCAGATGCATTCTGACATGAGATAGGAACTCTGAATTTTTCTTTCAATAAAGTGCTTGGATTTAGAGAAGAATAGCTACTGTCCAACTCCAAAGCCAGCTTTGATTTTTATGTGAGTCTATTACTCTACTGGAATATATATATATATGAATTCAGATGACCTGTCTTCATAAGCCATATTTCTCTTTGCTTGGTGATCTTTTCTAGATAGTTATCTTTCCTCTTTAGGCATCCAAATGTCCAAGGTCTCTTGACTTTTTGAAGATGAATATTTTCCTGCGAAGACAAGAGCAGAACCTCTAACCCTTATGAGATTTTCTTACCACCTGTATGATTGTTACCTCTGTGGATGAGCTGTTATTTCTCTTTCTCAAGAGGTTTCTCCTTTTCACACTGTATCTTTATTATTTTTAAAGGTATCCATAGCTTTTCTTCTCCTGTGGAAAAAAGAGCAAAACTTCTTACCCAACATAGACCATCTCCTTGTTTCCATTCTGTTGTCAACACATCCTTGAAATACATTGTCTGATTTAATTCAGAAGTTTTTTTCTATTATCCAATGTCTCTCTGCTGCCATTGTTCCTTTCACATTAGCATTAAGAAAATTAAAGTTTAATAAAGCATTGTCCAATCTATTTTTAGGTATATTTTCCATCCATTTCTGTTTGTTTAACATATCCTTTATGGTTTGATTGAATCTTTCTATAACTGCCTGATCTGTAGGATTGTGTGGTATACCTGTAATATACTTTATATTATAATAAGTAAAAAACTGTTTCATTTTCTTAGAGGTATATGCTGGGCCATTATCTGTCTTTATTTGGGCAGGTATAACCATAATGGTCATAACTTCTAATAAATACATGAATCAGCCTTTTCTGAGCTCAAAATTGTTGCCCATTAAAAACCTGAATAAGTGTCCATGGTGTGGTGTACATATTTTAATTTTCCAAATTCTGTAAACTGGAACACATTCATCTGCCAGATTTTATTCATTTGCATACCCTTTGGGTTACTCTCTGTTGGTAATGCTATTTGGGTTATAGAAAGAACAAGTAGGACCTTTCCTTATATTCTCCTTAGCTTGTTGCTATGTAATAGAAAACTCTTTCTTTAAACTTCTGCTATTGACATGATGTTTTTTATGAAATTCTGAGGCCTCAGCACATTTCCAATCAATAATTGATCAACTTCCGCATTACCTTGTGCTAGAAGGCCTGGCAGACCTGTATGGGATCAGATGTGTGTTATGTATATGGGACAAAGCCTATTCCTGATTATATCTTGAACCTGAATGAATAATGAAGTCAGTTCTGTATCATCTGGTATAAATTCAGCAGTTTCAATATGCAAGACAACTCTTTCTTCATATTGCAAAACAGTAACTATACTGAGAGGTTTTTTAAAATTCCTTAGTACCATGAGAATAGCATATAACTCTGCCTTTTAGACAAAATTAGAAGGGCTTTTTTTACACCTTACTTAAATCTTCTGATTTGTAACCTGCTTTTCCTGACTTATTTGCATCAGTATAGAATGTACAGGCTTCAGTTATTGGTGTGTCACATACAATTCAGGGAAGAATCCAAGTAGTTCTCTTTATAAGGTTAATTCTATCAGTTTTGGGATAATTGCTACTAATATCTCCTAAAAAACTTAGCACAAGCTCTTTGCCAGGGTTCATTGCCTTCCCATAATTTTTTAATTTCATAATTAATAAAAGGTCTATAATCTCTGCTGGGTCTATTCTTACTAGTTGATGAAGTCTCAGTTTTCCTTTTATAACTAATTCAGATATCTTTACCACATAAGCTTTTAATTTTTTACTTGGCTTATGTGATAAAAGATTCATTCTAAGATAATATCTTCTCTCTGCATTAAAATTCTTGTAGAGGAAATTTTGGAATGCAATATGATTAAAACACAGTTAAGTGGAACCAAATAGAAGACCCGGATATCAATCCACACATCTTTGAACACCTGATATTTGATAAAGAAGCAAAAAATATCAAATGGAAAAAAAGCATATTCAACAAGTGGTGCTGGCATAACTGGATATCAACATGTAGACAAATGAAAGTAGACCCCTATCTATCACCATGTACAAAACTCAAGTCCAAATGGATCAAAGACCTCAACATAAAGCCAGCAACACTGAACCTTATAGAAGAGA
>PVIU01034998.1:0-10778 GCA_004026605.1 Ondatra zibethicus | reverse complement strand
CAAGAAATTGAGGACTGATTGAAAAAGAGGATGAAAGCGTTTGCAGATACAGCAAACGAGACATAGTTTATGGGATGTTTGGGGGGAAAGTTTCTAAGTCTGAGAAACAGAAATGTCTGTTGTAGAACGGCCCATCACATACTCAGGGCAGAGAATAGAAAAAGTCTCAGAGTGAGGAAAATTCTTTGATTTTTTTTTTTAAGATGTTGGACACCACCAGAAGGTGCATAAGCCATGACTTTTTATGATGTAAACTTGGAACTCACTAAGAAAAGGTTTTTAACATAGATTGGGCACAGGCATTAAGGGGGAGAGAGGGGCAGGGGTGGGGACGGTACACACTCGGGCTCCTCAAGGGAGAGCACTTGTCCTTTAAGACAACCAGCTCCTCGAAGCCCTGAGTATCTGCAGTCCTGTTGATCCCTGAGTCCAGCAGCTGACAGAGACCCACCCAGTAGTGAACAGTTCCTTGTCTGCCACTTCCCTCAGGAAGAGAGCTAATGGCCGGAGGCAAACCCAACCTCCAACTTTCAGAAAGTCAGTGCAGGTTCTTTACAAGTGAGATGGGGCCTGGGGAGGGAAGAAGTGTGCCATGAAGGCTGTGGGCAGAGGCCAGAAGGGTGGGGGAGGCAGCAGGAGCAGGCACAGCCCTGGAGAGCAGTCACAATAAATAGTTATGTTGTGTCACCGACCCCACCCTCCTTAGAGCCTCCTCACTACAGACCTACGCAGGTCACATGACTTCAACCTTCCCAATCAGATGAGCTCTCCTGGCTTGGTTGGCTTGATTGGTTAGGTTCTGCGCATGTGACCACTTAGGTTGTGAGTCAGGACTCACAGTTGGAAGTTCAGCTTAGCTGAGACAGTTGGCATCCATCTTGGTGAAGACAGTGTGCAGAGTCACACATTTGGGAAAGACACTTCCTGTTCTCCTCATCCAACATCCAGGTACAGTCTTGCCTGTTGGCATTTTGTAATGAGCATGGAAAAGATCCCTCTGAATAAGTAAAAAAAGAGGAATCTGTAGTGTAGGTAAAGTAGGAAAGCTACAGTATAAGGATAAGTATAATATAGAAAATAGAAAATTCAGTAAGAAAACTGTGTGAAGTAGAAAGTTATTGAGGAATATTAAGAGAACATTTTGCCCACTTGGAGGCTGCCACACCCATCTGGTCCTGCCAGAGAGGAAAGCTGCAGCCAGTAACCTTGGTAATGACAGTAATCTTGCCACACGAGAAGGACCCCCACCCTTCTGCGTCCAGTCGAGACTGATAGCCTAGGGCATCTGGCTGTGAGAAGGATGGGGCAAGGGGTCGTTTCAAACGGGCACAAAAAGAGAGGGCAGCAGCAGGGAGTTGTCTCACTTTCACGATGGCCCTGGCATGTGGCTCAGCCTCGTGGTCGGATCCTCCAAACGCCTGCTTCCTAGAGCAGAGCCTCATAACAGCACCATGCAGAGCAGACGGAACGCTTTGCCTCCCGAGAGCAGACAGACGCCTCATCTCCCGAGAGCAGACAGACGCCTCATCTCCTAAGAGCAGACAGACGCCTCATCTCCCGAGAGCAGACAGACGCCTCATCTCCCGAGAGCAGACCATTGCCAGACCACACAGACTACGTGGTCAAGAGTTGAGCTTCGTGCGGTCGGGCATCCGCCTAAAGAAACCCGAAAGTCCCCTTCAGGACTAAAGAAATCTTACAAAGGATATCAGGTTCTATAATGCTATTTAAAGATTAGGAAATGTTAATTGATAAGATGTATTAAGGTTAAGAAAGGTTTTATAATTGATAAAGATTAGGAAATGTTAATTGATAAGTTGTAGTAAGGTTAAGAAATGCTTTATAGATAATTGATAAGTCAAATGGAGGTTAGGAATTGGTTTTATGTATTAGGATTAGTAGGATTAATAACTGTGATATGGAATTGTTTAATGTGTTGTCTATTACATGAGTGCTAAGAGTGTGAACCCCCTTAATGCATTGGCTATAGAAGCTACTAGTAAAGAATCATTATAAAGACAATTCTCTTGCTTGGTCTGGTTACTCATCGCTCTCTGGGGAGAAGGCATTGAGTCCTCATAGCACTACTCACAAAAAGAACCTTGAGCTGAGAAAAGTCACCATGATTAAAGTGGCTAAACCCAACATCTTGTGACACATTTGTCATTACACTGTTGGTGTGGATCCTTCACTCTGATTGTCTGGTGTTTTGTCAATGCCTCATTGGGTTGGGTTTTATGTTTCTGGCTACTGCTCCTACTGGCTACCTAGGCCACTGCCTTCTTCCATATACCTCTCTCTCTCTCTCTCAACACCACCTTATTCCATATACCTAATTCTCTCCTCTCTCTCTCTCTCTCTCTCTCTCTCTCTCTCTCTCTCTCTCTCTATCTATCTATCTATCTATCTATCTATATCCTGGGCCACCATCTTCTTCCATATACCTAATTCTCCCCTCTCTCCTCTCTCTCTCTCTCTCTCTCTCTCTCTCTCTCTCTCTCTCTCTCTCTCTCTCTCTCCACCCCTTCTCTTTTTCTCTCCATGTCTGTTTATGACACTGGCTAGTCACATGATATACAGTCATCTCCAGCTCCTGAAAAACGTTGACATTTTATTCTTCTTTATGGTGAGCATGTGATTTTCCTGTTTATATGCAGTATCCCTTATCAGTCTGAGTATGTGGAACCATCCAGGAATTGATGAGTCCCGGATGAACTCACTCCATTGTGACCTATATCGCCTGTCTCATGTGTTGCTGAAATTGGTGTGAAATACTGACTATTCACACTTAAGATTTTCAAGCCAAGCCTCATGGAGGAAATAGGCTTATCACTTTTCCTATTTATGGCATCTTTATTAGGTTTTGGTATCAGGGTGGTCTGCTATTGTAGAAGCAGTGTGGAAGCATCCTCTCCCTTTCAATGGACCAGTCCAGGGATCATTCCTTTTATTTTTCTGATAGCTCTCTCCACATTTCTTTGTGGCATTGGACTTTTCTTCTGTTTTGGGGATTTTTTTCATTACCTTTTCAACTTTGTTATTGATCTACTAATATGTTTTACAAGTTGTACTGATTTGTTTTCCTGATAATACTCATTCTGTTTGCAGTGCGATGAAATTGCAAAGCTCTTTTAAATTTGCATTTCCATGGTGGCTAAGGATGATAAACACTTAAAATGTTTATTAACCACTTGTTTTGAGCACTTGCTGCTAAGTTCAGTAGGCTATTTTGAATCAGATTGTTCATATCTCTGATTGTGTTTATCTCTAATTGTTTTATGAGGGAATTTACTGATATGATCTTCCCCCTTAAAAATTTCCTTATATAAGATCACATATTTGAACACTTAGTCCCCAGTTGGTGACACTGATTGAGGTTATTGAACTTTTAGGAGTTCAGCTGTGCTTGAGTCCATCCCTTCGGGTGAGCTTTGAGCATTTATAGCCTCCCCTGCTTTGCTCTTCTGTGTGGCTAACATATGACCGCTTAGCTTTTGCTTCTCCCATCTTCGACCACACCTTGCCTGCCATTATGGATGCTCCCTCTGGAAGCCAAAATCAACTCTGCTGTATGCTGTTTTGAGCCCTGGTAATTTAATATAACAGTAAAAATGTAACAGAATGGCTTTTGATATTTTTATATCTAGTATTGTGAGTTGGTGCTGAGATAGACAATGGATGGAAGCAGGGCTGAGGAGGTGATGATGCAGCTGCATCCTCAGGACAGATGCTCTGAAGAGGATATCCTCATGGACCATTACAAGATCCTCAAGACCCTTGGCACAGGAAACTTTGCTCAGGTGAAACTGGCCCTCCACCTCCTCACAGAGGTACCAGTTGCTCTGAAGATGCTGGAAAAGGGTAAAACAAATTCTACTCTGATTGAAAATGAGCTAGAGATCATGAAATTCCTCGACCATCCAAACATAACCAAATTGTTCCATGTCATGGAAACCCCTGAACACATCTACTTGATATTGGAATATGCCTCTGGGGGTGATCTGGCTGATCATATCTTAGAAGTGGACTATATGCCAGAAGTGGAGGTCCGGCACATATTCACACAACTGGTGTGTGCAGTTAAATACTGCCATGAGAACAATATTGCACATAGGGACATCAAACCAGAAAACATTCTGATGGGTGCAAATAAAACTGTTAAGCTGTGTGATTTTGGCCTAGCCATCAATGTGAGTACTGAGCCAGAGTCAACAATGTTCTGTGGCACCCTTCCCTATTGTGCTCCAGAGCTCTTCAGCAGCCAAGGCTATGATCCCAGGGCACTTGACATCTGGAGCATGGGAGTGGTTCTATATATCATGGTGACAAAGCGATACCCCTTTAAAGGAAGGAATTTTGAAGAAATGAAAAAGGAAATGAAGAAGCCACATTTCTACATTCCACCAAAGCTCCCAGAACACATTGCCAGTCTCATCATGCATTTGTTGGTTACTGATCCTAGGCAGAGGCCCAAGATACATGACATTATAGAACATCGGTGGCTCAAGGGCAGTGAAGAGATTTCAAAATGTACCCTGTCCCTAGAAACACTCCCCAGCAAGCCCAACCCGAGTATTATGGCAGCCATGTGGGGTATGGGCTATAGCCCCAAGGACATTAGGGACACTCTATATAACAAAACATTTAACAGCATCATGGCAACTTATTTAATATTAAAACATCAGTCACCCTGGGTGGACAACACTAACCATAATGATAAGCTCATGAAGCCCTATATTGCCATGGCATCCACAGATCCTCCCACCTGCCATTACTTCCTGAAGAACATAGGGAGTGATCCCAACAATTCAACCTCTACCCCGCTAGCAAAATATCAGTCTAATGGTGATGCCAAAGTTGTAAAGAAGCAAGATGTCAAAAATCACAGCATGCCTGCCATCCACTGCTGCCAGCAAAAAAGCCAACCCCACTCCACAGGTGTGCAGTGTGGTCCTTTGCAGCATGGCCACGAGCAGCTCCTGAGCAGCAGCCTACAAAGGAGAAGCAGGGTTTCCAAGGGCCTGTCCTGTGGTCCTTTGCAGCATCGCCATGAACAGCTCCTGAGCAGCAGCCTGCAGAAGAGAGGCATTGTTTCCAAGAGCTTGTCCTGTGGTCCTGTGCTGCATGTCCGTGAATACCACCTGCGTAGCAGCCTGCAGAAGAGAGGCATTGTTTCCAAAAGCGTGTCCTGTGGTCCTGTACAGCACAACCAAGACGAACACCTTCTAAGCAGCACCTTACAGAAGAGAACCAGGGTTTTCAAGAGCCTGTCCTGTGGTCTTGTGCAGCCCAACCATGATGACCAGCTCCTGAGAAGCAGCCTGAAGAAGAGAAGCAGGGCTTCCAAGAGTGTGTTCTGTGGCCCTGTGCAGCATGACCTTGAGCAGCACCTGGGTATTCTTTCTGGAAACCACACCACCCAGGTGGAGGCCCAGAATGAAAATCCTCCTAAGAGCAGCTCATTCCTCCAGCATACACCATCTTCAAGGAGCTCCGAAGAGGGACATGAGAATGTGACCACCACAGACGCTCATCAGGACAAGAGCTTGACCACCCAGGAAACATCCGAACCAAACCTCACCAGTGCCAAACCCCAGAGAGTGAGCATAGCCTCTCCTCGCCTATGGGGCGGATGGAAGCAGGTGAAGAGGAGACTAGTGAAGGGCTTACGAAGACTGTGCTGCTGTTTGCCAGCTGAGAGGAGAAGTTCTACTTTCCATAGAAGAGTGGCCCCACAGGAAGGAGGGGACAATGGACTCACATAAAACCAGATGGAGGGGAATCAGGGGAGTCCCACAAAACCAGGTAAGGGGGACCAAGATGCACTTCTGTAGTTTATTTAATTTATGCATTTTCTAACATCCTTTGGTAACTGACACATGGTAATTGACCTGCTTCTGGGATATGCACCTTAACATATGTCCCACATCCTGTGCTGCCAGCAGGTGAGGACCCAACCCCACACTACTCTCCTTATGTGGAAGCTGAGAAAAGTTGACTGTAAACAGGAGTTTCTGTCCTGCCTGTCCCGCAGCCATTCAGTCCCAAAGAAACACACAGAGGCTTATATTAATTATCAACTGTTTGGCCTATTAGCTCAGGCTTGTTATCAACTAGCTCTTACAACTTAAATTAACTCATTATTCTTATCTATGTTTAGCCACGTTACTTGGTACCTTATTTCAGTGAAGCAATTTCATCTTGCTTCCTCAGTGTCTGGGTGGTGACTGCAGACTGAGCCTTTCCTTTTCCCAGAATTCTCCTAGTCTCGTCGCTCCACCTATACTTCCTGCCTGGCTACTGGCCAATCAGCTTTTTATTAAACCAGTATGAGTGACAAATCTTGGCAGGGTACAAGAGCATTAATCCACAGCAGCTGACTAGAGGTAGACAACAGAGGATGGTGACCATTAGCTGGGGGAAAGGGCAACTGGGGGGCTGTTGGCTAAAGGGAGCAAAGGAGGAGACAGGAAGAATCAGGTGGGGACCTATGCACAGCAGGACCAGCACAGTCAAGAGTAAGTTCTGTGGGTTTCGGCCACAAGACAGTGCCTTTCACATGTCTTTCTGCTTTTAAGCGATGAGCCTCCATGGATGCTGAACCACAGGGCGAGTGGGGATCTGTCTGGGGTGGACTGGTGGACTGAGACAGTTGCAGTAGGAGGCAGGCAGGACATCTCGGTGGCAGTGAGTCCACATGTCCTGCACAGAAGGCTTTGTCCAATACAGGAGGAGGTCAGCGAACTACCACAGGCTTCTCCCCAGGAAATCCCAGCCAGGAGCAATCTGGCCCAGCATTCTGCAGTGTCCCGCCTGGAGTGGGATTGACTGCCTGGGTAAGACGCACCTGGAGTCCTTACTTGGAGCAAGCATCAAAGATACCTGATGGGACACATCCCCCTGCCCTGCTCACCTGTCTTTTTCTCATGTGTGAGAGGAGATGGCTTAGAACGTTGGAGGAATGAACTTCTCACCAGACAGACGGTTACTACCTCCCTACCCCAGCTGAGCCCAGGGAAGTTAGCCTGATTGAGTCCACACCCAAGCAGTCTTTTGTGACAAATTATTGACACTTGTCAGGGTGGACAGCCCTACAATGATAGTTTCAGAGACCTCCTGACACAGGTCGTGAGCTCTTTGCAGACTTTGGTAAGGGCCTTGTCCCTTGGGGGCCTCAGAGTTCCTCCTTGTATATTGGCTTGACAACTGTTTTACTCATAGTCTTGCCAAGGTAGAGTTACCTTAGTGGGATGCTGGTCTCAAACTGTCACACAATAGAAGATGCTGCACCTATTGGTACTGTAGGATTTGGATTCCAGTGTGGCCAGGTTAGTGGATGGCATGTGTGGTTAGGAGGCAGATGGATTCCTGTCTTAGAATGCCTCTTGGTATTCTTTTCAGGATGGGTGAGTCCTGTAGCTCAGTGCAGAGGAAAGCCTGGAGAAACCTGAGCTTGACAGTGTCCCCAGAGTGCTGTATAGCCTTACTCCCCAATCTCCCCTGGCTGGTGTTGGTTTTGCTACCTGTTCAATGGCCTTCATCCCTTCCAGACTAGAGGATCCAGTCTCATGTCATTCTGGGCCAGTGAGTCACAAGGAGGAAGCAGTCCCGTTTGCATGGACTTATATCAGAGTCAAGCCTGTCTTCTGTCTGAAAGGACAGTGCCGGTGAGCTGGAGAAGAATGTGTGTCACTTTGGATGGCTGAGATTGTACTCCACTTTGGAGAGGTGAGTGGGTCTTGCCAGGCCTAGGGCATAGCAACACCACATGCTATTGTTAGTAGCTGTGGAACTAATTTGAACCCCATGTCCACCTTTAGGGTCAGGCCTAGACTGACACGTTGATCACCATCAGGCTGGGGATTTTAGCCAGCACTGTCAGCTTGTATGTCTTGCTGTACAAGTTGTATGCATGTTCTCCTGGGTAGAGAGTGGCGCCTTGCATTGAAGAGTGACCACCCACACAGCGTTGAGTGCAGGGACCAAATGTATGGGGCTCTCACTGCTGAAGATGTCACTGAGTACTTTGGGAAAAGGTAAGTTGCAAGGTCTGATCTAACCTCAATACTGGCCTGAGTACAAAGGAAAGTATGAGGTTGCCGAGGCCAGCCTGCCTCAGCCCCAAGAACAACTGTCACTGGCCTGCCTTACGAAGGAGCACAGGGAGAAGGCATAGGTGTGACTTTGAAAGGGTCTTGAGGACAGATCACCTTCACCTTGGCTTTCTATGATGCAGTGGTTTGAAATAAAATAGCCATCAGAGGGATTGGCACTATTGGGAGGTGTAGCTCTGTTGGAGTAGTAGTGGCCTGGTTGGAGGAAGTGGGTCACTGTGGGGCAGGCTTTGAGGTCTCACGTATACTCAAGCCATGCCTAATGTCTCAGATCATTTTGTGTTGCTTTCTGATCAAAACCCAGTCAGCACCATGTCTGCCTGCACACTGCCATGGCCCACCATGATGATAATGGGCTGAGCCTCTAAAAATGCAAGGCACCACAGTTAAAAACTTTTCCTTTAGAAGAGTTGTCAAGCCACATGTCTCTTCGGCAAACTGCTACTCAGGTGCTGGTAATCAGGGTATGCTGCACAGGCCCACAGGACACGCTTTTGCAGCCCTGCCTCTATTCTGTAGGCTACTGCTCAGATGCTCATGTTGGTTGTTCTGCACAGGACCACGACAACGTTCTTGGAAGTCCTGCTTCTCTTCTGCATGCTGATGGTCAGGAGTTGTTCACAACCATGCTGCACAGGACCATGGGCCATGCTCTTGTAAGCCCTATTTCTCTTCTGTAGAAAGCTTCTCGTAAGCTGATCATGGTTAGGCTGCACAGGACTGCAGGATACGCTCTTGGAAGCCCTGCTGCTCTTCTGTAGGCTGATTCTCAGTTGCTCATTATGGTTGTGCTGCACAGGACCACAGGACACATGCTGGGAAGCTCTGCTTCTTTTCTGCAGGCTGCTACTCAGGAGCTGCTCGTCATGGCCATGCTGCACAGGACCACAGGACGTGCTCCTGGAAGCCGTTCTTCTCTTCTGCAGGCTTCTGCTCAGGAACTGCTCACTGTCATGCAGTGTGGGACCACAGGACATGATCTCGGAAGCCACACTTCTCTTCTGCCAGCTGCTTCTTGGGAGCTGCTCATCAGGATAGGGCTGCACAGACCCCAAAATGTGCTCTTTGAAGCCCTGCTTCCCATCTCTAAGACCATGCTCAGGGGGTGTTTGTCATGGTTGTGCTGCACCACACCATAGGACACACTCTTGAAAACCCTGTTTCTCTTCTGCACGCTGCTGCTCAGGATCTGCTCATGACCATAACGGACAGGACCACAGGACATGTTCTAGGAAGCCCTGCTTCTCTTCTGGAAGCTGATGCTCAGATTTTCTTCATGATGGTGCTGCTCAAGTCCACAGGACATGCTCTTGGAAGCCATGTTTCTCTTCTGCAAGCTCTGGAGATGCTCATCAAGGTCATGCTGCACAGGACCACAGGACACATTCTCGGAAGCCATTCTCTTTGAAAACTCTTCACGGCCTTCAGCCAGTGATGTTCCATAACATCATGTATCTTGGGCCTTTGCCTAGGATGAGTAGTGAACAACTGCATGATGAGACTGGCATTGTGTACTGGGAACTATGGCGGTATGTAGCAACGTGGCTCTTGCATTTCCTCCTTCATCTTTTCCTAAGTTGTTGCTTTGAATGGGTAGTGCAGAACGTATCAGACATGAAAGGACTTCTAGGCGTGGGAGCAGTAACCAAAACTAAGGATACTTCCTCCCACTCCTGGTGACTAAGCACTGAGATACATAAGCCTGTGGGAGCCGTTCTTATTCAAACATCACAGCACCTTCCCTAATCCTGAAAACTCATGCTTCCATCGCTGTATTATGTATTGTCATAGTTCATAAAATCTTTTCCTTCTCCTTTCTCCTCTCCCCTTCTTGCTCTTTTGAGATCCTAACTGAACGCGCTGATGTTCCAGGCCTGTCTCCTGGAGGGTGGTTTCTCTGCTGTCTGTGTTCCCTTTGCTTTCAGTTGTTCCCTGCTCTATAAAGGTTTACCCAGTGCCTCAGTGCACCGGTAGTACTTCTTTCCTAGAACGCCTGCCGGGTCCTTTAGGGTTATACCGAGTTTTCCTGTGTGGCTTTCATACCAAGTTCTCTTCTGGGATCCTTTCTCTTTCTCTAGCGTTCCCGTAATCAGGTCAATGTAACTGTCTCTATGGTAGGAACAAGATCTCACGGACCTGATATGGAAATCCTCATATTTCTTAAAACTATACATGTTTTTTTATCATGACCCTTCACTTCTCCTTAAGAGAAATTCCAAGTACATTAGAAACATTCATGCATTTTTCTTTCTTAGTCAAGATCCCGACTCCCACAAACCCCACCATGGCCATCCACTTCTGGAGGTATCCCACACCAAAGCTTTGGCTGTGGCACTTCTAGCCAGGGGCATGCTGCTCCAAACGGGTGGAGGTGGGCACTGATTGCAGCTGTAGAACCGAAAACTACAGTAGCACAGTGTGTCGAACAACATGGGGTGTATGGGGTGACAAACGGCCCTGAGTTAATGTGCTACTGTGACAGTGGTGGGCCAGATTTCCTGATACGAGGACTGTCCCAATGTACTGGGTCAGACCCATTAGTATTCGTGTGGGTTTTGGGGGCAGGTGACTAATTTGGCCCTTGCATTTGGCCACACCCATATCTCGCTCAGCTCAAGACCTGAAAGGGGCAGTGCAGTGTCTGGGTGATGTGGCTTTAGGCAC
>PVIU01034997.1:0-10778 GCA_004026605.1 Ondatra zibethicus | reverse complement strand
CATGCTCCCAATTTACTCAGGAGATCTTGGTTTTTTCTACTTCCCATGCAGATTAGATTCATGTATGTCTCTCTTCTGGTCATCATTATTGTCTAGATTCGCTGGGATTGTGAATTGTAGGCTGGTTTTCTTTACTTTATGTCTAAAAGCCACTTATGAGTGAGTACATTTGATGTTTGTCTTTCTGGGTCTGAGTTATCTTACTAGTAACATAAAGAGGTTGAAAATGAGTTGGTTGTTGAAGGTTTTGCTGGTGATAGGTTATTGGTTAGGTTGTTTAGTTCTAGTGCGATGGCGAAGCCTATGATGGTTACTATTAGTGCTATAGTTTTTAAATATCATGGTATGGTCATAATTTGGGTTGTTGTTGGTGGGATGTTGTAGGAGATGAAGAAACTGGCTATGATGCTTCCTAGGGCTAAACGTTTGATTGGGTTAATTAGGAGTGGGTTGTTTTCGTTAATGATGATTGAGGATGGGAATCGGGGTTTAGTTATTAAAACGAAGTAGATAATTCGTATACTGTATACAGCTGTTATTGAGGTGGCTACTAGTGTTACTTAAAGGGCTCAGGCGTTGGTATAGCAGGTGTTGGTGGCTTCAATGATTAAGTCTTTTGAGTAGAAGCCAGTGAGGAAGGGGGTACCCGTAAGGGCTAGGCTGCCAATGGTTAGGCATGAGGATGTGAATGGTATGACTTTTGCTAGTCCGCCTATTTTTCGAATATCTTGTTCGTTGTTTATGCTGTGGGTAATAGATCCAGAGCATATAAATAATATGGCTTTGAAAAATGCGTGTGTGCATATATGTAGGAAGGCCAGGTATGTTTTCTAGATCAATCCATTTGCCTGAAAATATCAAGATGTCATTAACTTTTTCTGCTGTGTAGTACTCCATTGTGTAAATGTACCACATTTCCTTATCCATTCTTCAGTCGAATGAGCTTCCACTTGTCCTAATTCCTGAGCAACCAGTGTCATGTTCAGAAAGTCCTTTTCTGTTCAAGGCCAGCATGGTTTACAGAGTGAGTTCTAGCACAGCCAGGTCTACACAGAGAAACCCTGTCTTGAAAAACCAAAATGAAAGTCCTTTCTCTCACCTATATCATGGAAGGCGCTGCCTATGTTTTCTTCTAGTTTTTGCCACTCTGTCATAGAGCAGATGGCTGTAGCTATGAGTATTCATTTTTTGAGCCTTTTGTTTTATTCTAATGATCTGCATGTCTGTTTTTGTGCCAGTACCATATTGTTATTTATTACATTTCTATAATGCACCTCGAAGTCTGAAATAACAGCCTTTTGCTCAGGATTGCTTTACTTTCTGGATTACTTCCTGGTTCCACATGAGTTTTAGGATTTTTTTTCTGATTCTGTGAAGATTGCTGTGGGTATTTTGATTGGAATTGTATTGAAACTGTAAATTGATTTTGGGAGGATGTTCATTTCACAATACTGATTCTACCAATCCATGGATACAAGATTTCTTTCCATTTATATTGTCTCTCTCAATCTGTTTCTTCAGTGACTTGATGTTTTCATTGTAAATGTCTTTCATTTCCTTGGTCAGACTTATTCCAAGATATTTTATTGTATTCAATGCTAATTTAAATGGGAGTGTGTCCGTGATTTGTCTTTCTGTGTGTTTGTTGCTGATGTATATAAAGCTACTGATTTTTATAAGTTAATTTTGTTAAAGGCCTTTTGTGCATCTATTGTGATGATCATGTCATTTTTGTCTTTATGCCCATTTATGTGATTTGCCATATTTAATACATATATTGCATTAATCCTGCATTTCTTAGATAAACCCAATTTGATCATGGTAGATGATTTTACTTATATGTGCTTGTATTCAGTTTATTATTTTATTTTGTTGAGGATTTTTGCATATGTGTTTATCAAGGATTTTGGTCTGTAGTATTGTGTGTGTGTTTGTATTTGTGCTTATCTGGTTTGGGTATTAGAGTGATACTGTGATCATAGAATTAATGTCTGCTTAATTTATTATTATTTCTTGTTGGATTTGAGTTTGGTTTATTTCCATTTTTCTAAATTATTGATTTGTATCATGAAGTCATTTATTTTAATGTAGGAATGTAAAGCTATAAATGTTACTCATATGATTTTTTTTTACCTAGAGGTTTTGCTGTATTGTGATTTTATTTTCATTTAGTTCCAGGAATATGTTCATTTCTTTTTCAAGATCTTCTTTGATCCATTTATTATTTGTTTAATCTGTATGAGTTTTTACACTTATTGGAGATTTATTTGTTGTTTATTTTAAGTTTTATTATATATGGTCAGATAGGATATGTGGGAATGATTCACGTTTTCTGTATTTGTTAAGTTTGTGTGTGCATGTCCCAGCATGTGGTCTGCCTTATGTATATTTAAAGTAAGATGTCATTTAATTCTGAGATCTCTGTGTTGATTTTTATCCAGATGACCTATCTATTGACAAAAATGGGCTGTTAGAATGCCTACAATGATTGAGTTTATGTTAATTTGTGTCTTTAATTTCATTAGTATGACTTTTATGAAATGAAATATGTACACCAGATTTCAGTGCATGAGTATACCCAAAGGCATAGGCCACTAAAAAAAAATGGGCAAATTAGGTGGCTGGAGAGATGGCTCAGTTCTTAAGATAACTTGCTGCTTTTTCAGAGGACTCAGGTTTGATTACTATACCCACATGGTTGCTCACAGTTGTCTGTACAATTTCAGGTGATCAAATATCTTCTTCTGGCTCTCATGGGCACCAGACACACATGTAGCACACAGATATAAATGCAGGCACAATACCTGGACACATAAAATAAATCTAATTTTTAAAACGGGTAAATAAGACCATATAAAACTTAAAACCTTATGCACAGCACAGGAAACAGTCAATCAAATAAGGAGACAACCTTCAGAATGTGTGTTTCTTCTGACAACTTTATATACATATGTTTGATTTTGACCAGGCTCAACCCATTATGCTTTTGTTCTCCTCCTGTTGAACTTCCTTTCAATTAGTCCTCCTCTTATTCGCATATCTTTTGAAAATGACCTTCTGTGTTTAAGTACAGTTACTTGCACGAGCTTGAGTGGAGAGTTATTCACTGGAGCATGAGATTAGCTAGTAAATCCATCTCCCATCCATGATGGAATAGTGAAAGGCACAATATTGTGCAGGTTGTTTTGCAGGTAAAGCCTAGCTTCTGTGAGTTTATAAGTGCAATGGCAATGCCACATCTGAAAGCCAGCATTCAAAGCTCCCTTCTGTACTGGCATTTCACTTGTATTTTAATAAATGAAGCTTGCCTTACTATCAGAGAGTAAAACAGCCCCACTGGATAGCCTTATAGTCCAGGCAAGTGGTGACACACAACTTTAATCCCAGTAGCCACACTAGTTTGCCATAGAAACTGGGCACTAGTGGTGCACATCCTTAATCCCATCCCTAGAAAGCAATATAAGATGGGAGGGGCCAGCTCTCACACACAGTTTCATTCTGAGATTCCTGGAGGCAGGATCGCCATTTCAGACTGAGGTCGAAGTAAGAGCCAGTGGCTAGCTGTTTTGCTTTTCTAATCTTCAGGCTGAACCCCAATTTCTGTCTCCTCATTTCTTTATTGTGCTTTAGCCTTCTCCACCCTCTAGCTCTTAAAATCATTCTGCTTTCTCTACTGTGGTATTCCCTGAGCTTTGGAGGGAGTGATGCAGATATTCTATTTAGGGGCAAGCATTAAACAGTCACTTATTTTTATCACTTTGGTCAATCATGAGTTTCTGCATTAACCACTGTCCACTGCATAAAAAAAACAGATTTTCTGGATAAAGTTGATAGCAGCACTAGTCTTTTGGTATCAACATAAATATTTGGATGACATATTAAAAACAGGTTCATTCTGCAAAAACAACTGTGTAGCTTTCCTGTAGGGCCTGTGACCTTCCCAACTCTCCTGGCAAGTTTTCATGTCAATTCGACATAACCTAAGGTCATCGAGGAAGAAGAAATCTTAACTGAGAAAACACCTTTATAGGATTGGCCTGAAGGCAAGTTTGCAGGGTATTTTCTTGACTGAAGACCTGTGTGAAAGGGCCTAGCTTACTATGGACAGTGCAATGGTGGTCTATGGTGCTATGAGAAAGGAGTCTGAGAATGCCATGTAAGAAAGCCAGCAAACAACTCTCCTTCATAGCTTCTGTGTTCACTCTTGCCTCCAGGTTCCTATACTGACTTCCTTCATTGATGGAATGTGGTCTGAGAGTTGTCAGCTGAAATAGACCCTTTCCTCACCAAGTTGCATTTGATCACTGTTTTAGGGTTTCTATTGCTGTGAAGACTCACATGACCACAGCAACCCATGTAAAGTAAAAATATTAAATTGGGGAGCCTTACATTTTTAGAGGTTTAGTACATTATCATCATGGTTCAACATTGTGGTGTGCAAGCAAACATGGTAGTGGAAAAGGAGCTGAGTGTCCTACATCTTGACCAGCAGGCTATAGGATGTGGTCTATCTTACTAGATGTAGCTTGAACATAGGAGACCACAAAGACCACCCCCACAGTGAAACATTTCCTTCAACAATACCATACCTCCTAAGAGTGCCACTCTCCTTGGGTCCCATTTCCTTTCAAACTACCACAGTCACAGTTTATTATCAGGGCACTAGAAACCATAGCTATGATGTTAACCATGGGTTTTTGACCAGGTTTACAGTACCTGGTATAAATTTCCTCCTATGGATCAGTCCTCAACTCCAATCAGAAAAAAAGTTGGTTACTCCATACCAGTCACACCACTGTAACACTAGTAATTGTATCTCACCTGGTGGGTTGGAATTATAGCACACAGGGTCCACAGTATGTGAGACTATTGATGACTTTTCTTGCCCAACAGCTTACAAAGCACCTTCCAGTGCTAGGAAAGCTGGCCAGCAGGGAGGGAACTTCAAGTTCAGTTCCAGAGTAATTTCTGTGTCCTGTAACCTAAATGGGTGGTGTCTTCATCATTAAGGACTTACAATCTAGTTCTATTGTCAATCAAGAATAAACGCAACAGCATGCGCTGTTTTGGGTGACCTATGGAGCCTCCTTGACCAACAACTAGTAGGGAGATATGTCCCCAAAACTACTGTTATTTGATTTAATTTAATTTAATAAGCTTTGGCTTCTAGGATTATCATTGCTGAAGAATACCTATATTCAAACTCTTCTTAATTTTTAATAGACTGTTTTAGTTAGTTTGTAAAGTAGTAGGTTGCCAATAGGTTTTTAGGAGATCCTTAAGCTTTCATTAATCCTCCATCTCATCTACCTTTTCACCCATTTTCCTATCCTATCTCAGTTAAAATCTTTCCCCCACCCAAAACTTCCCTCACTGCTTTATATCATATGTGTTTTGCTACCTCCCTGCTTGCATAAGGCTTCATTTACTGGCTTCTGGCTCCTTTCTTATTTTCTGACTTCTACAGACTCTCACTTTAATTTCAACTCAGAAATCTGGAAATTAAAACCTAGGTCCTTAAATGATAGAAAATATGTGGTATTTGTCTTTCTGAGACTGGGTTAGCTTATACTAAATTATATTTTCCAATTCCATCCATAAAATGGGCAAATGATCTTAATGCACATTTTTGAAAAGAAGACATCAGCCAAAAAGTATATGAAAAAATGTTCAACACCATAGATATCAGGGAAAACTAAAATAAAGCCAAATGAATTGTACCTGCTAAGATGAATATTAGAAAAAGTTGAAAGATCACATATTGAAGAGGGTAGGGTGAAAGGGGAACACTTGCATGTTACTGGTGGGAATGTAAGTTGATATAGCCATCATGAAACACACTATGCAGGTGTCATAAAATGCAAAGTAGAAAACCTCTTCTGAATATGTTCCACGGGAAAAAATCAGTATCACTGCAGAACTAATCAAGACATGGAAGCAACCTAGGTATATATTAGTGGGTGAATAGATAAAGAAAGCAGACTGTACATACACAGTAGAATAGTGCAATTAGTCTTAAAGAAAAAGAAATTCTGCTATTCACAACAGGACAGTTGAATCCATATGACAGTATACACAAGGGAATAAATCAGAAACAGAATAACAACTGCAGTGTGATCTCACTTATAGCAGTGAACAGAATGGCCACCAGACACAGGAGATCCAGAGCAGGAAGACAGATGTTAATGAAAGGACAGAACATTAATTCAACCAATGAACAAATCCAAGAGATTTATTGTAGAATATGGTGACTATAGCTAATAATAATATTTGCATACATGAAAATTACCAAGTTGTTTCCCATAAAAAGTAAGTGTATGAGGCAAAGGGTGTGTTAACTAGCTTAATTTAGTCATTCTACAATGCATAAATATGTCAAAACAACATACTGTGTGGCATAAATATTTACAGTTTTCATTAAGAAATTAAAAGTAATTAATTAAAAACAAAGTATCATGAAGATATTACTTGAGTTGTGAGGAATGTATATAAATCACAAAGAGGACTGTCTGGCACCTATTAAGAGCTCACAAGTAAGTGGTAACAACATCACCAAAACAAACCACAAAAAGAAATGTGCAAATAAGTGAATTTTGAGAACCTGACAATGATGTGTTGCAACTCAACTGGAATCATCAGAATTTGGCATTGAGCCAGGGACTAGCAAGAACTGTGTCTCTTCGAGCTCCTTTGCTTTCTACCCTGTAGGAGCTGGGAAAGGACTGGAGTTTCTGCTTCAAAGTCCAGGTGACCTGTAAATTGCTTTCTTCTCTCGGGCTGGGGTTGCCATCATTTTGATGGGAAGTATATTTGGAAGATGTGTGTGATTTTTGCCAACTAAGTCAAGGAGGATTATTGTGACCTAATGTGATGTCACATGAGAAACCACAAATTTACTCTTGAAATTGCCCAGAGGGCATTCTTGTATTTTCTTATTTAGTGGACTCTGTCTTAGTTAGGGTTTCTATTACTATGAAGAGACACCACGACAACTTTTATAAGGGGAAACATTTAAATTGGGTGGTTTACAGTTTCAGAGGTTTAGCTCATTATCATCATGGTGCAAGATAGTGGCTTGCAGGCAGAGGTGCTGCTGGAGAAGGGATTGAGAGTCCTACATCTGACTCAGAGGCAACAGGAAGTGTTGACTGGGGTTTCTGTCCTGCCTTGCCCTGCCCTGCCCTGCAGTCATTCAACCCCAAAGAAACACACAGAGGTCTACAGTAATTATAAACTGGTTGGCCTGTTAGCTCAGACTTCTTATAACTCTTATAACTGATATTAGCCCACAATTCTTGTCTGTGCTAGCCATGTGGCTTGGTACCTTTTTCAGAGAGGCAATCACATCTTGCTTCTTCTCTCTCTGGGTGACAGCTACAGACTGACTCTTTCCTCTTCCCAGAATTCTCCTGTTCTCATTGCCCTGCCCCTCATCATACATGGTTGTCCCACCTATACTTCCTTCCTGACTACTGGTCAATCACCATTTTATTAAACAAGTACAAGAATCAAATTTATAGGGTAAAACCATTGCCCCACAGCAAGGAAGTGGTCTGAAATATTTGGTACGGCTTGAGCACGTATGAGACCTCAAAGCTCAGCCCCACAGTGACACACACTTCCTCCAACAAGGCATGCCTACTTCAACAAAGCCACACTGCCACACCCACAGCGGTGTCGCCTGTGTGACAACGATGCCTCTGGTCCAGAGGACACAGGCTGGGGGGTTCATGCAGTTCGCGGATAGGCCTCCAGTGGTTCCTTAGCAATCAGCTCAGGTCATGAACTTAAACTCAAGATTATATACTCACTGCTGTCACTGCTGTCATAGATGGTTAGCTGCCTCTGCTATTCTCTCCTGTTTCCTGATAATGTTCTTTGCTATACTGGCCAAAACGTATAATTTTACCAGAGAACCCCTTGATGTTCCTGGGATTGATAATTCTGATAATGATACTAATACAGTGCTAAAGATGCCTCCAGTGTTTCAAGCCCTTGTGCAAATACTGGGAGGATATTATGGATGAGTTACAGCAGCAGGAACTTTTCCTAAATAGGACTGATGTTTTGGGGGAAACATAGGTTAAGATGTTGTTAGGAAACCCCCATTCTGGGAATAAAGAAACTGAGAAAAAAATCCCTTGCAAGATTGAGTATTCTAACACACAAGGCTCATGGGCTAATATAGCTTAGGATCAGGGATATATGGTGGGAACCACCCAGGAGTACAACTGAGTCACCAGATGACCCCATTCCATACACAGGAATATATGAGGATGATAGTCAAAAATATATGATAGTTAAGGGACAAAAGCAGAATTATTTATCTCTATTATTTTTGGATAGGTTTGCTAGATTCCAACCCCCATGGTGTTTGTTACATAAGAAAATACAAAGAAATATATTTCAGCAGATTCAGAGAGTCACTAGAGGAGATAAAGAAAGGGTGAGAAAAAAGAAGGGCCATGATAGCAAATGTGAGACAGAAACTTTCTATTCCTAGATAAGATGAAACCACTTGTCTGAAGTTTATGCTCCCAAGGACAAGAGTTCCCCTTCTAAAGACGTGTTATGTCTAACACCTGCTCATCGCTGATGTGACTAAAAGAAGCTTTCATACTGTGCCAAGTAATGATACATGCCCTTCTAGTTTGCTCTTTGTTTGAATACTATATAATGACAACATGAATTCAGTAAAGTTGCAGCAGATTCAAACCACTCCCTTGTGTGCTGTGTCTGTCTGTCATTCGCCTAACTTATGCCTTCCTGGTACCAAGACCCTGATTTTCCCACAGTCTGAGGGGCTCCCCTGAGCCTGTCCGTGGCACCACACCTCCAAAGAGTGTTATCATTCAAACTACCAAAATCTCTTTTACAGAACTTGGTGCTTTTCAAAAGATGCTTATGAAGCACATTACTAAGGCACAGTCTTCATTGCCTTCAACAATTAAGTCCTATTTTTTCTCTACCTCTTGACCATCCCTACACTTTCTCAAATAAAGGGATTGGATTAGCAAAAACGTTCTTTTCTTTCCTTGAGCTATTCTAACATCCCTTTTATGTCCATTGAGGGCACTTTCCACCAATCCATCCTTTTGTCTTTAAGACAGGGTGTCTCAGAGGAATGGAACTCACAGTGGCTAGGTTATCAGGTAAGGGAGGCCCAGGAATTGACCCGTCTGCATCTCCCCAGTGCTGAGACAACAAAGGCACATCACTACACCTGACTTTTCCATGACTTTGGGGATTGAACTCAAGTCTTCATGTTTGCAACACATTACCAACTGAGTCATCTCCAAGCCCCTGTATGACAATAGCTCTTAAAGCATGGACCTTGATCACTTGTATCATAAACATCTTTAGAGAAAGTTCCATAGAAAATATAACCCCTAGGTTTCTTCTCTAGAAGTATAAAGCTAAATCATAGAGGTAAAATGACAGCTATCTATATTTTCGCAGGTACTTGAAATGATTTGGTTCCTTCCACTCTATAACCTAAAGGCCACTAGGTTACAAGTTCTAAGATTTGAGTTGAAGGGTCAGTGGAGGAGCAATCTTACTTATTATAATATTTTATTGGATGTTGGTAGTGCACACCTTCAATGCCAGTACTTGGAAGCAGAGGTAGGTGGATTTCTGTGAGCTCAAGGCCAGCTTGGTCTACAGCGTGAGTTACAGGACAGCCAGGGCTATGTAGAAAAAACATGTCTCAAAAACAAAACAAACAAACCAAAAAGAATTTCATATATATATATATATATATGTGTGTGTGTGTGTGTGTGTGTGTGTAATATGATTTGATCAAATCCATCCCCAGTTCCCCAATTTCCTCCCTGCCATTTCTTCCCCTATCTGTACCAAAGCTTTTTTTCTTCTAACTTCATTTGTTCTCTTTCTCTCCCTGCCTCCTCTCCTCCTGCTCCTCTTCCTCTCTTTCTGCTACTCCTTTTTTCTTACTTCCTTTCTTCTTCCTTCCTTTCCTCCTCCTCCTCCTCCTTCTTTTTCTTCTTCATCTCTCACTAAATCCATTTAGTGCTGCCTATATGTGCAAGGGTGGAGGATTGTCTACAGGAGAATCAATAGCCTCCTAGGGGCTGAATCTTTGACAAAAATTGAGTCACCCTCTCCCAAATGCTGTAAGTTTCTAATAGCTCTTCAGTTAGTGGTGGGACTTCATGAGCCTTCTTCCATCCATGTTAAGAGTTTTGACTGGCTTGATCTTGTGCATCAAGTTACAGCCATTATGAGTTCATATTGCCAAAGTCCTGTTGTGTTAGGCAGGTACTGTTTTGCTACAGGTATCCAATACCTTTGACTCTTATAGTTTTTCAGCTTCCTCTTCTAAGATAATGCCCAAGCCTTGGGAGAAGGAGGTGTGACACACATGTCCCATTTATAGCAATGCACTCCACAGTCTCCTAGTCTACACACATTGATCAGTGTGGGTCCTGTATGAATCTCCATCTACTGAAATCATTCTGAGTGAGGTATCCCAGACCCAGAAAGACCAACTCCACATAATCTCTATCATAGATGGGTGTATCTTTGAATCTTTAGATGTGTGCATTTAAAATGAGTACCTATAGGAATCAGGAAACTAGTGAGAAGCTCTAGGGAGATTTCAAGGAAGGAGCATAGAATGAAGATAAAATTGAGGGAGAAAGGGAATAATAGAACAGGAAAGTTTAAAGATGGAAGGGGTGGAAGATGAAGAGTAGAGAAGGAAGTACAGGAGGGATAACTAGCACTAAATACCTTTTTAAAATGCCATAAGCAAA